>JAENHJ010000156.1:5000-10000 GCA_025330945.1 Mucuna pruriens
GTGATGAGCAGGTTCGCCCGGTCGAACTTGTTGTGAGAGCAACGACAATGATCCTTCAGCAGGTTCACCTACGGAAACCTTATTCGACTTCTCCTTCCTCTAAATGATAAGGTTCAGTGGACTTCTCACAACGTCGCGGGCAGCGAACCGCCCAGCGTCGCGCAATAATCAGAACACTTCACGGACCATTCAATCGGTAGGAGCGGCAGGCGGTGTGTACAAAAGGCGGGGGCGTAGTCAGCGGTGATGACTCGCGCTTACTAGGAATTCCTCGTTGAAGACCAACAATTGCAATGATCTATCCCGTCACGATGAAATTTCAAAGATTGCGGGCACATGTCGGCCAAGGCTATAGACTCGTTGAATACATCGGTGTAGCGCGTGCGACCCCGAGAACATCTAAGGGCATCACGGACCTGTTATTGCCTCAAACTTCAGTGGCCTAGCGGCCATAGTCCCTCTAAGAAGCTGGCGAGTGGAGGGTTACCTCCACATAGCTATTTAGCGGTGAGGTCTCGTTCGTTAACGGAATTAACCGGACAAATCGCTCCACCAACTAAAACGGCCATGCACCACCACCCATAGAATCAAGAAAGAGCTCTCGGTCTGTCAATCCTTACTATGTGCGGACCTGGTAAGTTTCCCGTGTTGAGTCAAATTAAGCCGCGAGGCTCCACTCACAGTGGTGCCCTTCCGTCAATTCCTTTAAGTTTCAGCCTTGCGACCATACTCCCCGGAACCCAAAGACTTTGATTTCTCATAAGGTGCCAGCGGAGTCCTAAAAGCAACATCCGCTGATCCTGGTCGGCATCGTTTATGGTTGAGACTAGGGCGGTATCGATCGTCTTGAGCCCCCGACTTTCGTTCTTGATTAATGAAAACATCCTTGGCAAATGCTTTTCGCGGTTGTTCGTCTTTCATAAATCCAAAAATTTCACCTCGACTATGAAATCTGAATGCCAGGCTGTCCTGTTAATCATTACTCCGATCCAGAAGGCCAACACAATAGGATCAGAATCTGTGGTGTTATCCCATGCTAATGTATCCGGGCGTAGGCTTGCTTTGAGCACTCTAATTTCTTCAAAGTAACAGCAGGAGGCACGACCCGGCGATTAAGGCCAGGGCGCATCGCCGGCGAAGGGCAAGCCGGCCGGTGCACACCAGGCGGGCCGTCGACCCGACCCAAGGTCAACTACGAGCTTTTTAAGCTGCAACAACTTAAATATACGCTATTGGGCTGGAATTACGCGACTGCTGGCACCGGACTTGCCCTCAATGGATCCTCGTTAAGGGATTTAGATTGTACTCATTCAATTACCGGACTCAATGAGCCGGTATTGTTATTTATTGTCACTACCTCCCAGGTGTCGGATTGGGTAATTTTTGGCGCTGCTGCCTTCCTTGGATGTGGTAGCCGTTTCTCGGGCTCCCTCTCCGGAATCGAACCCTAATTCTCCGTCACCCGTCACCACCATGGTAGGCCACTATCCTACCATCGAAAGTTGATAGGGCAGAAATTTGAATGATCGTCGCCCGGCACAAAGGCCGTGCGATCCGACAGTTATCATGAATCATCAAAGCAACAGGCGAGCCTGCGTCGACCTTTATCTAATAAATGCATCCCTTCGAGGAAGTCGGGGTTTGTTTGTTGCGTATTAGCTCTAGAATTACTACGGTTATCAGGAGTAGTAGATACCATCAAACAAACTATAACTGATTTAATGAGCCATTCGCGGTTTCACAGTCTGAATTAGTTCATACTTACACATGCATGGCTTAATCTTTGAGACAAGCATATGACTACTTGGCGGGATCAACCAGGTAGCATTCGTTAATGACTCTGCGCGTGGCGTTGGTGCTCTTGGCCGAGATGGTCGCAGGACCTTGGCGAGGCAGGTGTCATTCAAGGCAACGAGATTTTGAGGAGCATGGCGGGGCACCGGACCCCCCGCGTTCGCCCGCATGCACCGTATCAAAAAAAACGATCTCGGCGCGCGTGCCGCGTAGGCCGGCGAGCCTGGCGTGGACCGCGTCGGGACCGAGATCCCAGACTCCCAGAAAGGCCTGGAAAGAGCGTGTGCTATGCAATTCAAACCCATACCGTTTTGGTAGGTAGGCAACACAGGAGGAGGCAAACGATGCGCCCCAGCGCCATAGAGGCGGAAGGTGGCGATTGATGATGATGAGGATGCATGTCGGCCGTTCGGTGCACAAGCACGGGCGGACAACAAAAACATCCGAGCACAACTCCGCGCCCCGCGTTCGCCATAACCCAACACCACCGAACGAACCACACCCCGCAATGCCGAGAGGCATGCAAGCATATGGAAGCATCGGGTGGCGCCAAGCCTGCATCGCTAGGCATGTATGTAGGAGACCCGCCCTAAACAAGAGCAGTGGTGGTGCCCACCTAGTCGTCCTCTCCACAAAATAAAACCAAAGGGACCGAAGGAGGGTCGTACTAGGAAGAAGAGGCACACCATGCCCATTTTTGCTTTGACAACGAACGGTGCCGTGGGAGGAGGCAGCGTTGCGTTGTTCACGACAACGATGCCCACGAAGGAGGAGGCAACGTTACATTGTTGGTCAAGGAGAAAAAAAAAAGGCGCTTCGCTGAGCCACAAGAGGGTGGGGTGGTTTGGGGAAAAAAAACACTCGTCTTAGGAGTGCACGAGGAGGATGGGATGGTGGATGAGAAAAGAGGCTGGCGGTCCGAGCACCACGAGGAAGGGATGATGCCCCTGACCCGGCTGGGTTAGATTTTTAGGAGGGAGGGAGGATGGGATGATGCCCCTGACCCCAGGACTGGTTTAGAGTTTGCGGGATGGGATGATGCCCTGACCATTTGGTTTAGCCAAGGCCAGCGACAACACATAAAGCAAAATCTTGACCCCCCCAAGAGTGTGATCAAGAAAAATCGAAGGGACAAATATAAAATTGGAGGGACCATGGATCACACAAGGAGGCGCTGCCCAAGCATCAGTGGTGTTAGACCAAGACCAACCCGGGTGGTTTTCTCTTTGTGGTGTGTATGTATGAGGCCGCGTCACGGTGCCCGCGAAGCAGCGTTGCGTTGTTGGTCGATGGGTGGCACCACCAACCGATTGCTATCCTTGGGACAATGGGTAGAACACCCCCGCAGAGCATGTCGGGATGGGGTGTATCGCCCGACTTGACAATTTGCGACGCCTTGGCACCGAACAAAAAGACAGCGCCGTTTGGGGAATTCTCATGCGGGGGCGAGAATCACCCAAGAAAAGCATTGCCCAAGCATCACTGGTGCTAGACTAAGCCACGCCACGAAACCCACAAATTTCTGAGGGGCGCACCAAAAATCGGCGAGTTCGGCCAAGATTCGGCGTGGATGATCAGCAATTAATCACCCAAAACCATGGGAAAATAACCCACAACAAGCATGGGAAGGCTTGTGTGGCGCGTGGGAGGAAGTCCCATGGAAGTCCGCACCAACCACTGTGGGCGTGGTTTGAGCGAGCAGCCCCCCCTATAATAGGATAATATGCAAAAACCAAAATTGTACAAGTAGATACCTTTTTTTGAGCGGACATAAGTCCAAAATCGGACCTAGAGGTCGAATTTTGGTGAGATTTTGCAGGATTGCCTAGAATAATCATATCTCTTCGTCCACCAAGTTACAGATTTTTTTTTGACGAGGGAATAATTTTAAAAAAAATTTTAAAGTGGCTAAAATACATAAAATCGGGAAAAATGGAAAAGGGTACCTAGAGATCGAATTTTGGCGTAGTTTTTGCAGGAACTCGCACAATAATATAACCAATGTGTCCACCAAATACGAAAGCCATTGGATAAGGGATTGATTTTTAATGATTTTTTAACCAAAACTGGCAAAACGCAAAAAATCCGGAAAAATGGAGGATGAAGTGCGTTCGTCACCAAGCCTTCCCAATGTCATTGGGGGTCTAAGGAAAGTATTTTGACACGAAGAGTGCTAAGTTTCTGACCAATGGCTAAGTTTTGGCACCAACGCCAAGTTTCGACCACGTTTTTGGCCAAGTGGCTAAGTTTTTTTTTTGGCAAGTGGCTCAAAATCGGCTAAGTTCGACCACGTTTTTGGCCCAGTGGCTGAAAATCTTTTTGGCACCGTGGCTAAAAATCTGGCTAAGTTTTTCTGATCACGTTTTTGGCACCGTGGCTGAAAATCTGACCACGTTTTGGCACCGTGGCTAAAAATCTGGCTAAGTTTTTCTGATCACGTTTTTTGTGGCTCAAGTGGCTGAAATTTTGACCACGTTTTTGGCACCGTGGCTCAAAATCTGGCTAAGTTTTCTGAGTTTTCGATTTTTTGGCACAGTGGCTGAAATTCTGACCACGTTTTGGCACAGTGGCTCAAAATCTGGCTAAGTTTTCTGATCACGTTTTTGGCACCGTGGCTGAAATTCTGACCACGTTTTTTGACTAAAAACCAGCGGCTCAAAATCTGGCTAAGTTTTTTCTGATCACGTTTTTTTTGGCACCGTGGCTGAAATTCTGACCACGTTTTGGCACCGTGGCTCAAAATCTGGCTAAGTTTTCTGATCACGTTTTTGGCACCGTGGCTGAAATTCTGACCACGTTTTGGCACCGTGGCTCAAAATCTGGCTAAGTTTTTTCTGATCACGTTTTTTTTGGCACCGTGGCTGAAATTCTGACCACGTTTTTGGCACAGTGGCTCAAAAATCTGGCTAAGTTTTCTGATCACGTTTTTTGGCATCGTGGCTCAAAATTCTGACCACGTTTTGGCACCGTGGCTAAAAATCTGGCTAAGTTTTTCTGATCACGTTTTTGGCGTGGCTGAAAATCTGACCACGTTTTGGCACCGTGGCTCAAAATCTGGCTAAGTTTCTGACCACGTTTTTGGCACCGTGGCTGAAAATCTGACCACGTTTTGGCACCGTGGCTAAAAATCTGGCTAAGTTTTCTGATCACGTTTTTTTTGGAAAACGACCAGTGGCTGAAAATCTGACCCGTTTTTGGCCAGTGGC
>JAENHJ010000156.1:15000-20000 GCA_025330945.1 Mucuna pruriens
TCGCGGGGTCGCCGTCTCAGGGCGCGAAGATTGCATAACGGTTTCGAGTTCCTTGGCGCCTGCGCCGGGGTTTGTGTTTTGGCGAGAGGAGGTGCGGCGGGGCGGCCGCCTCTCGCCCGGCTCGGGTCGGGGAGGGGGCGGGGTCGGTGTTCGAGAACAGCTCCCAGAGCCAGCCCCCGTCGAACTTGTCTGTGATGAGCAGGTTCGCCGGTCGAACTTGTTGTGAGCAACGACAATGATCCTTCCGCGGGTTCACCTCACGGAAACCTTATTCGACTTCTCCTTCCTCTAAATGATAAGGTTCGGTGGACTTCTCCAACGTCGCGGGCGCCTTGAACCGCCCAGCGTCGCCGCCAATCCAGAACACTTCACGGACCATTCAATCGGTAGGAGCGGCGGGCGGTGTGTACAAAGGGCAGGGGCGTAGTCAGCGAGCTGATGACTCGCGCTTACTAAAATTCCTCGTTGAAGACCAACAATTGCAATGATCTATCCCGTCACGATGAAATTTCAAAGATTACCGGGCTGTCGGCCAAGGCTATAGACTCGTTGAATACATCGGTGTAGCGTGCGGCCCAGAACATCTAAGGGCATCACGGACCTGTTGTGCCTCAAACTTCCGTGGCCTAAGCGGCCATAGTCCCTCTAAGAAGCTGGCCGTGGAGGGTTACCTCCACATAGCTATTTAGCGGTGAGGTCTCGTTCGTTAGCGGAATTAACCGGACAAATCGCTCCACCAACTAAGAGCGGCCATGCACCACCACCCATAGAATCAAGAAAGAGCTCTCGGTCTGTCAATCCTTACTATGTCGGACTGGTAAGTTTCCCGTGTTGAGTCAAATTAAGCCATGAGGCTCCTCCTCACAGTGGTGCCCTTCCGTCAATTCCTTTAAGTTTCAGCCTTGCGACCATACTCCCCAGGAACCCAAAGACTTTGATTTCTCATAAGGTGCCAGCGGAGTCCTAAAAGCAACATCCGCTGATCACTGGTCGGCATCGTTTATGGTTGAGACTAGGGCGGTATCGATCGTCTTGAGCCCCGACTTTCGTTCTTGATTAATGAAAACATCCTTGGCAAATGCTTTCGCGGTTGTTCGTCTTTCATAAATCCAAGAATTTCACCTCGACTATGAAATACGAATGCCCCGACTGTCCTGTTAATCATTACTCCGATCCAGAAGGCCAACACAATAGGATCAGAATCTGTGGTGTTATCCCATGCTAATGTATCAGGCGTAGGCTTGCTTTGAGCACTCTAATTTCTTCAAAGTAACAGCAGGAGGCACGACCCGGCCGATTAAGGCCAGGGGCGCATCGCCGGCGAAGGGCGAGCCGGCCAGGGTGCACACGAGGCGGACCCGTCGACCCAACCCAAGGTCAACTACGAGCTTTTTAAGCTGCAACAACTTAAATATCGCTATTGGAGCTGGAATTACATGACTCTTGGCACCGGACTTGCCCTCAATGGATCCTCGTTAAAGGGATTTAGATTGTACTCATTCAATTACCGGACTCAATGAGCCGGTATTGTTATTTATTGTCACTACCTCCAGGTGTCGGGATTGGGTAATTTTGCGCCTGCTGCCTTCCTTGGATGTGGTAGCCGTTTCTCGGGCTCCTCTAGGAATCGAACCCTAATTCTCCGTCACCCGTCACCACCATGGTAGGCCACTATCCTACCATCGAAAGTTGATAGGGCAGAAATTTGAATGATGCGTCGCCCGGCACAAAGGCCGTGCGATCCGGCAGTTATCATGAATCATCAAAGCAGCAGGCGAGCCTGCGTCGACCTTTATCTAATAAATGCATCCCTTCGGAAGTCGGGGTTTGTTGCGTATTAGCTCTAGAATTACTACGGTTATCAGAGTAGTAGATACCATCAAACAAACTATAACTGATTTAATGAGCCATTCGCGGTTTCGATCTGAATTAGTTCATACTTACACATGCATGGCTTAATCTTTGAGACAAGCATATGACTACTGGCGGGATCAACCAGGTAGCATTCGTTAATGACTGCGCGCGTGGCGTTGGTGCTGCCGCGCAGATGGTCGGCAGGACCTTGGCGAGGCAGGTGTCATTCAAAAGGCAACCAGAGATTTTGAGGAGGCGGCGGGGCACAGGACCCCGCGTTCGCCGCATGCCGTATCCAAAGAAACGATCTCGCGCGCGTGCCGCGTAGGCGGCGAGCTGGCGTGGACGCGTCGGGACTTCGAATCCCAGACTCCCAGAAAGGCTGGAAAGGCGTGTGCTATGCAATTCAAACCCATACCGTTTTGGTAGGTAGGCAACACGAGGCAAACGATGCGCCCCAACGCCATAGAGGCGGAAGGTGACGATTGATGATGATGAGGATGCATGTCGGCCGTTCGGTGCCAAGCACACGGGCGGACAACAAAAACATCCCGAGCACAACTCACACGCCCCCGCGTTCGCCATAACCCAACACCACCGAACGAACCACACCCCGCAATGCCGAGAGGCATGCAAGCATATGGAAGCATCGGGTGGCGCCAAGCCTGCATCGCTAGGCATGTATGTAGGAGACCCGCCCTAAACAAGAGCAGTGGTGGTGCCCACCTAGTCGTCCTCTCCACAAAATAAAACCAAAGGGACCGAAGGAGGGTCGTACTAGGAAGAAGAGGCACACCATGCCCATTTTTGCTTTGACAACGAACGGTGCCGTGTGGGAGGAGGCAGCGTTGCGTTGTTCACAACAAGCGATGCCCGAAGGAGGAGGCAGCGTTACATTGTTGGTCAAGGAGAAAAAAAAACGCTTCATGGCTGAGCACAAGAGGGTGGGGTGGTTTGGGAGAAAAAAAACACTCGTCTTAGGAGTGCACGAGGAGGATGGGATGGTGGATGAGAAAAAGGCGGCTGGCGGTGCCGAGCACACGAGGAAGGGATGATGCTGACCCGGCTGGGTTAGATTTTTTAGGAGGGAGGGAGGATGGGATGATGCCCTGACCCCAGGTGGTTTAGAGTTTGCGGGATGGGATGATGCCTGACCCCATTGGTTTAGCCAAGGCCAGCGACAACACATAAAGCAAAATCTTGACCCCCAAAGTGTGATCAAGAAAAATCGAAGGGACAAATATAAAATTGGAGGGACCATGGATCACACAAGGAGGCGCTGCCCAAGCATCGGTGGTGTTAGACCAAGACCCGGCCGGGTGGTTTTTCTTGTGGTGTGTATGTATGAGGCCGCGTGCGGTGCCACGAAGCGGCGTTGCGTTGTTGGTCGATGGGTGGCACCACCAACCGATTGCTATCACGGACAATGGGTAGAACACCCCCTTAGAGCATGTCGGGATGGGGGTGTATCGCCGGACAGCAATTTGCGACGACCCTTGAGCACCTCAAACAAAGGGCAACGCCGTTTGAAATTCTCACTGGGGGCGAGAATCACCCAAGAAAAGCATTGCCCAAGCATCACTGGTGCTAGACTAAGCCACGCCACGAAACCCACAAATTTCTGAGGGACGCACCAAAAATCGGCCGAGTTCGGCCAAGATTCGGCGTGGATGATCAACGAATTAATCACCCAAAACCATGGGAAAATAACCCACAACAAGCATGGGAAGGCTTGTGTGGCGTGGGAGGAAGTCCCATGGAAGTCCCACCAACCCACTGTGGGCGTGGTTTGGCGAGCAGCCCCCCTATAATAGGATAATATCAAAAACCAAAATTGTACAAGTAGATACCTTTTTTTTGAGCAGACATAAGTCCAAAATCGGACCTAGAGGTCGAATTTTGGTGAGATTTTTTGCAGGATTGCCTAGAATAATCATATCTCTTCGTCCACCAAGTTACAGAATTTTTTGACGAGGGAATAATTTTAAAAAAAATTTTAAAGTGGCTAAAATACATAAAATCGGGAAAAATGGAAAAGGGTACCTAGAGATCGAATTTTGGCGTAGTTTTTTGCAGGAACTCGCACAATAATATAACCAATGTGTCCACCAAATACGAAAGCCATTGGATAAGGGATTGATTTTTAATGATTTTTTAACCAAAACTGGCAAAACGCAAAAAATCCGGAAAAATGGAGGATGAAGTGCGTTCGTCACCAAGCCTTCCCAATGTCATTGGGGTCTAAGGAAAGTATTTTGACACGAAGAGTGCTAAGTTTCTGACCAATGGCTAAGTTTTGGCACCAACGCCAAGTTTCGACCACGTTTTTGGCCCAGTGGCTAAGTTTTTTTGGCAAGTGGCTCAAAATCTGGCTAAGTTTGACCACGTTTTTTGCGTGGCTGAAAATCTGACCACGTTTTGGCACCAGTGGCTAAAAATCTGGCTAAGTTTTCTGATCACGTTTTTGGCACCGTGGCTGAAATTCTGACCACGTTTTTGTGCAGGTGGCTCAAAATCTGGCTAAGTTTTCTGATCACGTTTTTGGGCAGTGGCTGAAATTCGACCACGTTTTTGGCACCGTGGCTCAAAAATCTGGCTAAGTTTTCTGATCACGTTTTTTTGGCAAGTGGCTGAAATTCTGACCACGTTTGGCACCGTGGCTCAAAATCTGGCTAAGTTTTTCTGATCACGTTTTTTGGCACCGTGGCTGAAATTCTGACCACGTTTTGGCACCGCGGCTCAAAATCTGGCTAAGTTTTCTGATCACGTTTTTGGCACCGTGGCTGAAATCTGACCACGTTTTGGCACCGTGGCTCAAAATCTGGCTAAGTTTTCTGATCACGTTTTTGGCAGTGGCTGAAATTCTGACCACGTTTTGGCGCGTGGCTCAAAATCTGGCTAAGTTTTCTGATCACGTTTTTTGGCGCGTGGCTGAAATTCTGACCACGTTTTGGCACCGTGGCTCAAAATCTAGCTAAGTTTTCTGATCACGTTTTTGGCATCGTGGCTCAAATTCTGACCACGTTTTGGCACCGCGGCTCAAAATCTGGCTAAGTTTTCTGATCACGTTTTTGGCACCGTGGCTGAAATTCTGACCACGTTTTTGGCATCGTGGCTGAAAATCTGACCACGTTTTGGCACCGCGG
>JAENHJ010000157.1:600000-824885 GCA_025330945.1 Mucuna pruriens
GAGTCAGTTGGTTGGATGGACATAGGAGGACCGACTATGAGTTAGATAAAAGGAAGGCTATTCAATGACAAAGTTAAGGAGTAAGGGTGCTACTTCTTTAGGCCATGGACTGAGTTTCAGAACTCACCTAATGACAAAGTTTATTTTCGTGATAGGGAACCTTCCTTCTTTCCGCCACGTGCTCTCCAAAAATTAATCCGAGTGTGGTTATCTTCTCTCTTCTATAGTCTCACTTACCCTACTCTTTGATTCAGGAGAAAATCCTACAAAGTTTCCTTTCTCCTTTCAATTCTTCCCCCATTCTCCTCGTGTCCTCTTCCTTTTTTAAAGGCCACCTCCCTCTCTGCCAAAATCTCTTAGGAAAATCTTCTTCATTAATGGTGGTGGCTTCACATAGACTTTTTGTTCGTAGTAGCTAGAACAAAATCGTCTCTGCCATCCTTGCACCTTTGAGAAGTGCAATTGCTAGAGGCGCCTTCTTAGAAAAGCTGAGGTGCGTAGTAGGGTGGAGGACTCGAAGTCATCTAAGGGAGATGAAGTTTCTCTCGCATACCTCAATGAGGCTTCTTTCATATGCCTTTTTTTATTTATTTTTTATATTATATATTTTATTTTTACTTTTATTTTTCTCAAGGGACAATTTTGGGTTTCTACACTGTGCAATTCCCTAAAAAGGCTCACTTCGTCCAGTATAAAAAGAGGTAGCTCGGAAGCCTTAGAACTCACTCTTGGCTATCCTGACACATATCATTCCACTCTATCATTCCATACTCTACCATCTCCATCTATCCAAGTGGTCCCCTCACCCTCGAGGCTCCTTGTAAGACACTTGAAAATAAGGCAGAAAACGCGACATAAAGCAAAGGAGCGAAACCCCAAGCTTCTATGGGTTCTAGTTTTCCTTTTTTAATTATGTTTATCTATTTTTTCATCATGTGTATGGGTCGCTAGGTTTATTTTTAAAGGTTATGGTGTAGTTGTGCTTGGAATTCTTGATTACTCTTTTGAATGAAAATTTCTATTTATCTTCACTACTTGAATTATCCTGCTACTTGAATATGCTTGCATGCTAATCAATTAGTTAAAGGCAATCGTACCTTAATTAGTTGGTGGAGCTACAGGATAGTTGGTTTTAGAGGAATTGCATGGCCAACCTTTTCCCTAGGCTTCTAATTCAAACTAGCAATAATGGCTTCTATGGACCTCAAGCTTACTAAGGTATGTGTTTCTAAATGATCAAATAGAAATCATCTTAAGGTAAAAAAATTATAGGTGCTAGACTAGGTCTTCTAATAGCATTAAGAAGTATAATTAGTAACGCACGAAGGTAAGGTAAGAAAAATGCATAAATTGAGGTCAAGAGGGAAAAACATAATAAAACTAAAACCCTTAATTCCAAAGAGAACTAAAAATAATCTTTCTTTATCATATTCTTGTTTTTACTTTAATTCTACTCAAATCTTTTTTAATTTTGATTATCTAATCTACACCAAAACTTTTTAGAAACTGACATGTTAGTCTCAAAAACGATATCTGGGCTTACGTCCTTATTACTACCACGATAGGGTATGCTTACCCTCAAGCGTTAACCAAATCGCATTACCACATCTAGCAAGGGCGACAAATCAAGGGGAGCAAAGGACTGAACCCATAGGCTACCTCAAAAGAATTGAACCCATAGTCTCACTACCTCCCTAAAGAAAAGATTGGCCATATGGTAAACATCATCTACCTTATGGCAAGGTATAAAATGAGTCATCTTAGAAAACCTATCTACTACGACAAAGATGGAGTCTCGACCATCCTTAGATTTAGGCAACCCTACCACAAAATCCATGGAAATGTCTACCCAAGGGGAAGTAGGAATAGTGAGTACGGTATATAAGCCATGGGGAGACACCTTGAACTTCGCCACCCTACAAAATAGACACCTCTTACATATGTGATGTACATCTTTCCTCATGTGCCAATAAAAGTGTTCATTTAAGGTCTCAATGGTCCTAAGCTCCCCAAAGTGGCCCATTAGGTCACTTTATGTGCTTCTCTTACCAGTAATTCCCTAATGAAACTCATAGGCACCCATAACCTTTTATCTTTATATAAAAACCCTTCATGCCTAAAGAAACCTCCATTGGCTAAATTGGCACAAAGTTCATAAGTCTCTTTGAAATCACTATTCTCAATGTACAATTCCTTAATACATTCAAAGCCAAAGCAATTTAGTTTCAAGCATGGCTAGCAAGACATGTCTCTTAGACAATGCATATGCTACAACATTAACCTTTCCCTGCTTGTGCTTAATAACATAAGGAAATTACTTTAAAAATTCCACCCATTTGGCATGTCATTTATTTAATTTATTTTTGGCCCCCAAATGCTTGAGAAATTCATGGTTATTATAAACCACAAACTCCTTAGGAAGCAAATAAGTGTTCACACTTTCAAGGCCCTGACTAGAGCATAAAACTTTTTGTCATAAGTAGAATAATTAAGGTGGACACCTTTTAAATTTTTCACTAAAGTAAGCTATGCCTTCTTGTAACAAAACAACCTGTACTCTCACATTGAAATTATCACACAACTACTCAAAAGATTTGGCAAAATTTGGGAGTGCTAAAATGGGGGCATGAGTGAGCCTATCCTTCAAGGCTTGGAAGGCTCTCTCTTGGGACTCTTCCTACTTGAATCCCACATTATTTTCAATTATTTCATTTAAAGGGGCAGTATGTGTGCTAAAAATTTTCATAAAACATCTATAATAGCTTACTAGCCCATGAAAACTCCTCACATCACTCATGGATTTAAGTGCTGGTTAACTTTGGATGGCCTTCACCTTTTCATCATCTACCTTGACTTCATTGGAGCCAACCACAAAGCACTTCTCTCCAAAGTATACAAAAGAAAACCTATTGGAGATCCCATCATGGGTCACCTTCCTATTATATTGTCATGATCTACCCAACAAAATATGAGTGGTTTCCATAGGAATTACATCACACAAGACATCGTCCTTGTAGCTCCCAAGGGTAATGGCCAATGAAACTTACCTATCCACCATCAATTCTCTCTTCTCATTTAGCCATTGCAACTTGTAAGGCTTAGGGTAGGGTAAGGTGAGCAAAACTAACTTCTCCACTAGCCTAAGACTAGCCATATTCACACTACTCCCACCATCAATGATGAGATAGCACAGTTTTACTAAAACCAAAAGACCTGGAAGATTGTTTCTCTTTGACTTTCAGCCTTTTCTCCAACTAGGCTACTCATGAGTCTCCTCACCATGAGAAGATCACTCTCATAGTGGGAACCCTCTCTAGAAGAATTTCCTCTACTTGAAGGAGAAGTGTCCTCTTGGGAACTCCCACTTTCCACCTCTCTATTTTCCCTTAAGACCATAGTCCTCCTATTAGGACGTTTGGAGGCAATGTTCCCTTTTTTCCAAGCACTTAAAACACTTAATACTACTAGACTTGGAGGAACTAGAGGTACTGGGTGGAACTACATCCTTTTGGCCATGGGAAACTTCACTCCTTTTCTTAGGACTTTTGTCCCTTCTAAACCTTTCTTTCTCCCTTTCCTTACCCTTCCAACTAGTAGTACTAGGGTAGGATTTGCTAGAGGAAAGCTTCCTCTTTAGTTGAGACTCAACCTTGGTGGCATGATAGACCAAATCTCTAAGATACTATAGTGGTGCAACTCCATTATGTCTTAGATTTCCCTATTTAGCCCATGCGAGAACCTAACCAATGTGGCCTCTTGAGATTCCTCTATTTGTGCCCTCATCATATATATTTTCATCTCTTTAAAGTATTTATCTACACTCTTGGACCCTTGATATAATATTTATAACTTAACATACAAGTCTTTAGCATAGTAGGATGACACAAATCTCTCTCTCAACTTCGTCTTTAATTTGGTCCAAGTTTCACAAGGGGGCCTTCTTATCTTCTTAACATCATACATTACTTGGTACCATCACACTAATGCATTGAATTCTAAAGTGACTAATTTCACTTTCAAGTTCTCACCAATATCATGACACTCAAACAATTGCTCTACCTTTATCTCGTAAGCATCCAGTTTATTCTCTCCTAAGGAAGGGGAAAATTTGCACTTGAAACTTTCCCTCCTATGCCTTCCATGTCTCTCTACCCTTTCATTATGTTCATGTCTATGGCTCCTATGAGATCTAGAAGATCCACTCACATGACCTTCTTCACAATTAGCCTAACTCTCTTGCATGGAAGCTTGCATATTCTCCTTTTTTCCTCTACTGAAGGCTTATACTTTTACATTGACACTTTGAGTGTCTCTCTTTACTTAATATAAGCCCTTTTTATTCTTTTTTTTTTCACCATCTCATGCCTTTCCTCCAATTTGGCCTCTAGCCTCCTCATTTGCCTAATCATCATTTTGGTTTTGAGCAAGTAACTCTATTTCTTCACTAGATTCCCCTATAGTGCTTTCTCCACTATTCACTCACTTAAAATTGCAACTAAACCTCCAATTATTGCACAAAAATTGAGAGCTAAACAAGGCACAAACCTCACGACTCCTAAGTGTATAATACTCACACTCATGTTTCACACTTTGTGGCTCTTTATGTAATGAACTCTCTTGCCTTTTCTACTCAAGAACTCTCATCTATTACTCTACTAATCAAGATTCAAGCTGTAAGTGAAAAGATAAACAAATATATACAAACTCTTGAGAATTTCAAGAAAAGAAAAGTCTAAGACAAAACTAGGAATCTAAAAAAGATAATCAACAAAAGTTCATGAAGGATGCTAAACTCAAATGGAATTTAATGAGACAATTAAGAAGACTCAAATGAAATGAAAAGGAACTAGTATTCATTGTTGTCCAAAAGACTACACAAAACAAAGTTGTGTACAAAAACTAGTCACACTAGAATTCTAGAAACTAGGTATATCATTTGTTTTTTACTTGAGACCTTCCACTAAGTTTTTCTTTTGCTTTTTTTTTCCTATTTTTATGTGTCTATACTTTATTTTTATTGCACTTTTTATTGTCACTAATCACTCTTTTTCATACACTTTTGTGATTCCCTTAACAACACTTTTGGTCCACAATTTTCTTTTCATCACTACACCACAAGAATTCTTACCAAAAACTAATGTGCATATCACTAAAACAATTCGTCAAACACTTGGTGTGTACTTCATAAAAATACAGTACAACACCTTATATGTATCAAGAATTTAAACAAAACAATTGATCTCATGAACATATGAATAGAAAAGATCCAATAATACAAGATACAATACAAGATACAACACAAATTTCAACTAATCAACATCATAGAACATGTAAATAAAATATCCCCAAAAATTCAAGCATGAACCCTAGAAAATCAAATAAAAACTAGGATAGGAATTCTTCAAATCTGAACCGTGAGAAGGTAGACATATGTTAGGTGAGAAAAACCTAACAAACTAGAAGCAAAAGAACTAAGGATTAAAGCTATAAATCAAGAAATCTCAGTTACTTGTTTAGTGTGCACAAACCCTAGGAATCCTCCATTAAAATGTTGCAATTAAGGTGTAAATCCAGAACTTTTGTGATGATTGAAAGCTTTGAGTACCACTTGATGAAATTTTGGATCCACAATCAACATAATTAAGGAAAATAAAAAAAATCCATTGAAAAGATGGAAACCGAAAATTGCAAAGGGAAGAAAAGAGAAAATGGATTAAGGAAGAAGATGAACTCGCCACCAATCCTATTGGATTATATAAGAGAAGTAGAGATTCACGACAAACATCTTGAAAACTTGATGAGAATTAGGGTTCTTGTTCAAGAACAAGAGAAAAGAGAAAGTCTCTCACAAGTGCATAACACAAATCTATTTCATGTAAAAGTGATTAGCCTAATTACATTTGGGGCTTTTATAGTTATTCCCTAATCACTAATTAGTACTTAAGTTAATCCTAAAACTAAGCTAAGACAAGGCCTAAGACAGTCCAAGAAAGCAAGCCTAATTTGGCCACAAGCACACCACACGGATTAGTAACTAAATTGTTTGTCACTAAGGAAAAGGTATACATCTTACAAGGCACTAAATAAGGCCAATTTGGTAGGCAAACAAAGTGTATTGAGTTGGGCTCTCATTGGACCCTCCTTGGCCCTGAAGGAGGCCTAGTTCCTTTTGCACTTCCTCTTGCAATCTCCTCAATCTACCCTTTGTCATAGGGCCTTGTAGTGCAACACTCTCTTTGCCCTTGATGCCCTCTTGAGTGTCCCTTAAGTTCTTGTCCATATTCACATCAAACTCTCAATTTTTGCCATAAACCTTTGAGATGAGTCTTAAGAAGTGGATTTAAGTCTAATTCAACTCTACAAAACCAACTTGTAAGGTGAGAATTACTCCCACTTATATACAATATTCATGCCATCTCACTAGTTGATATGCGATCTCCAACACACCCCCTCACGCTAAGGACTGGAATATCGAGCATGAAGTTTTTTATATATACTATTCAGGTCATAATGCTAGTCGATGTGTGATCTCTAATACACTCCTTCATGCCGAGGATTGAACATCTCAAGCATCAAATTTGCATAACTGAACATCTGCAGGTGGTCTGATAACAACCTAATAGTGGATGGCTCAATAGACCCAACAACAATCGCTAAGATAGACTCTGATATCATCTTAAGAAGATGAGTTTACGCCTAACTCAACCCCACAAAATTGGTTTGTAAAGTGAAAATTACTCTCACTTATATATATTATTTAAGTCATCTCACTAGTGGATGTGAGATATCCAACAACGAGTAAAATAGGCAATAATGGATGAGTCTCCCTACCTGTGCATGTAGAATCCAAGAAAATAAAAATCCTTAGCTTGAGTTGAATAATCTTGGTTTGATGAAACTTGATCACTCTTCAGATTCACTATCACACGGGACAGCACTAGAAAGTCTCCAGCCCTAATTAACCGACCCAAACTACCTTCAGCCTTATTTGAGTATGACTGGTTCTAGCCATTCAACAAAATTGATTTCTTATTTTCCCCTCATCATCATCTGAATCATCGGTATCACTTCCATTCAACAAGGATAATTTGTTTTAAAAACAGGTATTACCTTTTCTCTGTGAAATGTCAAGGATATTTTGTCTGCTGTGTGTCTTGGACTCCTGGGCATGGACTTGCTAGGCCCTTGTCTTTTACAACTTACTTAGTGATTTTGTTGATTCGCATGCATGTGTTAATAGTGAGTTTGAATTGGAGAACATTTCAATGGTATGTTCAGATTCAAGGATTTCCATGGACATTAGGACCTTGTAAAATCTATTGAATTTTAGAAAAAATTTAAAAGCACAAGAAATTTGTGAAAAATAACAGAAATTTGTGTGAACTTTATCCAATTGCTCTAAATCTAAATGGACATGACTCTTTTTCTAATCAACCCGATAATGCCTTTATATTCTCTTTGAACATTTTTCATGCTATAGTTCTAAAATGCATCATTCCACGCACTGTATTGAATAGTTTATCATTTCTAAATAGTAGGTTATTGTATCCCACTTTAAATGATGTCATATAAACATTAAGTGAGATCATTATAGCCAACAAAAGGTAAAAAATATATAAACTAGAGAAGTTTATTAAATTATGCACATACACCAATTCAAAATCATAAAAAGGACTAATTCTCCAAAAAAAAAAATAGTTATTAAAAAAGTAAAGGGACTGCTGTAAGATCAACAAGTTCCTCTACCCAATAGGCAATAGTAGAATGCGAACAACAGTATTTTGATATGCCTGGTGGTGCCATTTGGTGCGATACAATTTTGATTTGCTTAGCTATAAGTTTGCTTGTTGCATCTCCACTTCAATATTTTACCAACTTTCTTTCAAGTGGATTTTTAGTGTTTTGGGTTAGTGCTTGCAATATAACATGAAAATTTAATAAGCTTCATTGACCAGTAAATCAAATAGCTTGAACAGCCTCAACTAATAATAGATTGGGAACACAAATAAAGCAAATAAAAAGCACAAAGGTAAACAGAGTAGAACAGACACAAGTATCTCATGTCAAATGTAAAGAAGTTCCAATAGAGATATTTCACTCATTATATTGACCAAAGTTTCCCAAATACTATTTCTGCATAAAGATGGAGACCATTCGACAAAGACTAGAGATCATTCTTACAAATTGAAATAAAAACCAGAACATGCAAACAAAGAGAGAAGTAAAGCATGCATCATAATAATGATAAAGCAAGATTCATATCCCCAAATGGTTCTCTTCTCATATTCTTGAGGCCAAATTGTAAACACAAAACATTAAGCTTGGTAACCAATCCTAAGAACCATAATCACAACCTACTGGGTGAAGACATTAAGCTTGAACAAGAGTTTAAAACAACTATTAACTATCTACTCCTCCTCCAATTGGAAGAAGGCTTTCCTCACAAGTTACTACCTGACAACAACAATATCCTCCTCTAATACCTTCTCTAACACCAACCTCCATGATCATTTGGGTACTTAAATCAAACCAGGCTAGTTTGTCATCTATTTTGAAGAGTACATCACCTTTCCTCCCAATTCCAATGGGAAGGTGCTCAAGGCCAGGTAAGGGACCAATAATGAAGAGTTTAGTCCATGATTCTTGCACACCAAGTTGACCCAAAACTGATATGTGAAAGGTAGTAGTGGCATCTTCACAATTTGAGATGAAAGCAATGGAACCATTTAGCACTGTTAAGTGTGTCTGCAGAAAGCAAGGTGGACCATGGCAAACAGGACGAGCCTCACATTTCTTGATGGGTAAGGGTGTTGTAAGCACCACTTCATTGGTCAAGTCAAATGACACCAAATAGGCTGTTATCTCAGTTTCAGTTGGTGCTTTATCCAATCGACGAGAAATTTCATCCATCCAATGACACACTCCATTCAAATGCACATCCATGCCTGTTGGATAATTATTAAGAACAGTTCCAACATGATCCAGTGCTGGAATTTTCTTCCAAGAGTTACTTCTTAGACTATACATCTCCCATGTGAAGTGTTTATAAAAACGGTTATATTGGATCACCTTGTAATCATCCGTAACATGGTCATAACCAAAGCCATATAGAAGAGGAAAACGAAGTTCAAAAGGGTTGTATTCATACAAAGCAGAAGGAATGAATTTGAATTCCTGAGTAGTTGGGTTCCATAATACAATTTTATTATAATCGTTTTTGTAAGTATAGAGACAGAGAATGCCATTAACAGAAGAACCCAAAATAAGAATAGGGGTATTCACAAAAATTTTATCATGTAGAGGTGGCCAATCAAATTTGATCTTGTTTTCACCGGAAAGCAAATATAGCACGTCACCAACATCATGCTTAAGGAAGAGACATGAATCATCGTAATAGGAATGCCATCTAGATATGAAGTTGTTACGAAACATGTTCATGAAATGAGGGTGTTCAAATAAGAGAGCCCATGATTTGCATGCGCAATAAAATCGCTTGAGAGATTTAAGAGGCAAATTAGATAGAATAGAGATGGTAAGGTCATGGGGTATATGCTTTCTCATCGCAAAAGTGTTTGGCTTCATTAGAAATTAAAAGAAAGAGTGAGAGAATGAGATTAACAACATCTCAACCACAAGGTTGTTCATGTAAACCTAAATTGGATTTATGGCACAAACAGTTATCCAAGTCTCATCTATTTATTCAAAATTTTGAGATCTTACATATGGGAGAAATAAAAGGGAATAAATAGCGATGAGACAAGAGAGAAGGTAATTTACTACATACCAAAGGTGCAAGTAAATAGTGGAAGAGCAATGAATATTTTATTTTCTCGTCATTTTTTTTTATTACGCTTCAAAATCATTGCAATACTTTTCAAATATTTTTCTCTACTTTTGGATATTAATTAATTGATGATTAATATCCACAACTACAAAAAAGATATTTAAAACCGTATTAATTATTAATTTCTTATTTAGTCCATTATGGTAATATTTTAAAATAGAAACGGAGACCATAAATATTTTTAAATGGAAATAAATAATAAAAGACAAAAAGACTATAACATTTTGCGGTGATTTTTCTACTCGTTAAAAATCATCACAATACTGTTTTAAATATTATTTTTTTGCAGTTTTGGATATTAATCATCAATTTTAAATTTAATCGATTACGAAAATATCTTAAAAATTAATTATTTTAAATAAATGAATAAATTATTATTTTATTTTGTTTAAAACAAATATTTTTATTTTATTCTATATTAATTAAAATATAATCTTTTTCTTTTTCTTTGTTTTAACCAAACACCTTTTGACATATTTTTGTTTACTTATTTCACTTTTTATTTTTATTTATCCCATTTCTCACCAATTTTTTTTTCTCTTACTCAACCTATCCTAAATTTATTATGTGGGGAAGGAATGTACTAGCAGTAGCTATTGGTCTCCACTGGTCTGAGTTTTGGGTCTTTCACCAAACTATTAAAAAAAAATTTATTTAAACTAGTATCTTTTTGGATATTGTGAAAGGGTGAGATAGAAGATTCGTAAGAGACACATTAATATATCTAGTGGAAAGAGAAGAAAGAGATAGATGTATATAGTGGAAAGACAGAGAAACCAAAGTAAAAGAAGAGAGGAGAAAGAAATCAACTTAAAATATAAGAGTAATAAGTCATTAATGGAGAGAGAGAAAAAAAACCAGAAATGAGATGAGAGAGAAATCATTTATAAATAAAATATCATAATCATCCTTTTGTTAAATAAATTTAGTTTAAGAATATTATGATAATTTAATATTTTTAAAAAATAAAAAATATATTTCTCTCTTATTATGTTGGCTTCTCTATTTTCTTTTAATATAATCAAGTTGATTTCTCTTATCATAATATTGATTTTTTTCACCTCTCCATCAATGACTTAGTATATTGATTTTTCTCTTTTTTTTTTTTTTTCCATGTGGTTGATTTCTTTCTCTCCTCCTATGATTTTTGTCTCCCTTAATAATCTCTCATCTTTTTATATCTTAACCTTAATTTTGATTTCTCTTTCTTATTTAAATGTTGATTTATTTATGCTCCCCATTAATTATTTTTCTACCTCCTCTCATCTCGTGAAGTTAATTTCTCCCTCCTTTTCATTAATTATTTCTCTCTTCTCTCACATATTTAATGAATTTTCTATTCTTCATCAATAATTTCTCTCTCCTCTGTCATGTTTCTTTCTCTTCTCTTTTCTCCTTGTTCTCTCTTCTGTATCCATTGATCTATCTCCTCTCTCTCTCCACTAGATACATTGGCTTGATACCAACACACAAAACACAAGGCAAAGTCTCCTTTAATGCACCAACATACACCTGCACATGACTTGCCTACGTAAGGTCTCCTTTAATGCAGCAACACACACCTACATGACTACATGACTCACCTACGTAAGGTCTCCTTTAATGCAGCAACACACACCTACACACACTCACCTACCTATCCTAAGTCTCACCCCTTCATAATGTCTAAAAAAAATATCAGTTTAGTTAATAATTTATTTTTATCTTATTTTAAAAAATTAGTTTCTTTTATTTTTTTAGTTTGTTCAAAGACCTGAGCTCACGCCAAAAATTGCATAAGCTTTTTACTTTGGACGCAAATTGCAGCTTTGTACAAGG
Organism: Mucuna pruriens; assembly: GCA_025330945.1. Taxonomy (NCBI): domain Eukaryota; kingdom Viridiplantae; phylum Streptophyta; class Magnoliopsida; order Fabales; family Fabaceae; genus Mucuna; species Mucuna pruriens. The sequence goes on from JAENHJ010000157.1 coordinate 611,663, forward strand.
GATGCTATATATCTACGAGACAAAACACTCAAAATAGAAATAGCAATCTTGTTAATTAAAAACTATGAATCAATTAAAAACTATTTTCTACATCTCTTTTTAAATAATATTTATAAAATAATAATTTTTAATTATATCAATTCGATAACAACTAGTATTTTAACTCTTATAATATTTTATGACAATTAATGTAAGGGAAACTTTTATATTTTATATTTTTATTAATAGGAACATATTCACTTGCTTTTAATATTTACTCTTCATTTTCTAGTTGTTAGATAAAAAAAATATTAATAATTTTTTTAAAGTCACTTACACTTGACTAACTTAATCCCTCCCTTTTATTAATATTTTTCAGAACATTAGAAAAGATTAAGTACAAAAGGAGACTTATTTTAAAATTTAATTAAAATCAATTAAAGGATAAGGAGACTTTCTATTTTTAATTGTTTTTGTATTATAATTAAAAATAAAATATAAAAGATTTTTATATTCTTTTAAAAAAATTTATCTTTATTCATGTTTTAACATAGATTAAATTACATTGTCATCTTTTGATAAATTACATTATTCTCCCATTAAAAATATACAAATTAATTTATTTAATTTAACATCGTTAAAATAAAATAAAAAATATTTATTACAAGATTTTAAAAGATGTTTTTAATTAAAATATATACTAAAATATTTTTAATTTATTAAATTATCATTTATTCACTCTATTATTTTTAAATATATGATTTAATTTAAAATAATTAATTTTTTTATTAAAATAATAATTAAAAATAAAATTTATGAGATAAATTATATATGTATACCAATTTATATATAGCATATTATATGCGTTTGAATTTTTGTATTCAAAATATATTTCATAAACTAAGTCTTATATAAGTGATAAAATAATAAAAAATTAATTATACTTTCAATATATATATAAGTATTAAATTTTTTAATAATTACATTTTATTTAATAATATATTTTTACTATGAATATATTCATTTAAAAATTTGTACGTTGAATACACATATATTAGCATTACATTTAAATTTCATAAATATAAATTTAATAATATTCTTGAAATCAATTATATGTTAAATTTAATAAACAACACTATATAAAATACTAACATATTTAAATATTTATGAAAAAATACTATATTAATAAAATCAATCAAATACTATCTTAATACTTGTGTTTATTTTTATTTCAATTATATATATTATTTTAATTATTTTAAATATGTTTTTTATGAAAATAATTCATTATAATTTTTTAAATAATAATTAAAGAATCAAATTGGGATAAATTATATATAATAAAATATTTTAAATAAATTATATGAACTAATTTTTATAAATAACATATATATATATATATATATATATATATATATATATATATATATATATATATATATATATATATATATATATATATATATTAGTAAAATAAGTATATTTTATATTTGTTAAGAGAGAAAACTGTATTTTAATACAATGAGAGCAATGTAATATTTACACATTTGAAGGAATGGTAGTATAAAAGATGTTTTGGTAATATTTTTTAATGGAACTTTAGCAAAAAAAATTAAAAGAGTAAGATGTCATGTATTCATTTGTCAGGATAAGGAATGTAATTTTTAGCATAAGAGAAAAAGATAGTGTAATATTTGTATTTCTCATGGGAGGACGAAGGTAATTAACTCTCTAACTTAATCAACAAGAGATTGCAAATATATGAATTCTACACCTCCTAAATTGTTTTTATCATTTTTAGTATTTTAATAATTATTAATTTAGTTTTACTAATTTAACAATTTTTTTAATTGATATCTTTTTAGCATATGAAAAATAAGTTTAAATAATAAAATTTTTAATATTCTATTATTTTTAAATTAAAATTTAGTATTTAAAAGTATTATAGTTAAATATAATTTTGTATCACAATATAAATTATCCATACATTTAAAATATAATTTTATGATCAAGAATATTTCTTTAGTTATAAAATTTAACTAAAGTTTATACATAAAAATATGTATTTATTATAAATTGTAGTTATATAAAGATAAAAATTTATTTTATACATCACACATGCTAAAATACTAGTAAAATCATAAAATGAAAAGTTAATTTAAATTTAAACTTAAAATGTTATTAGAAAATAAAAATTGCAATAGAAGCACCTTATAATTTCGATTTGATAATATACTGATAAAAAAAAAAGAATTTTAAAGCATTTTAAGAATTTAGTTTTGATACAAACCATGACCTATGCTAATTTATAGGGATGGAAATAGGCCAAGTTTTAGCGAGTCTTAGTTTGACCTACACTATAACTATTAAGCTTGATTTTAACTTGAAAGTTTATTTACATTATTTGTTTTAAATGAGGTTCTATAAAATAGCCAATAGGCCCATAAGTCTAAAGAGATCAACAAATCAGGTCACCCAATTTAATGGATGTAAACTAAATTCACCTGTAATGAAAACAATAGTGTCGAACAGTGAGGGATATAGGCCACCAATTTGTCATTTGTTCTCTACGGTCATGCCTCTATCACAATTAACGTTCAACGTTTCTAGATAAGTAAGCATCACACGATGTTTGCAAAGATGCACGACGTTTGAGGAGGCACATGGCATTTGAAGAGCTATGGACAACAACGTGTCATAACACTAAAATATGATGTGTGTTGAATTGTTACTTTTTTTGGCTAACTTAGGTCTCAATTGTAGAAAACATAAAGATACATTGCAATACAAATTATTTCAAGTAAAAATATTATATTAAAAAAAATTATTATTAAATATAAACATTATATATAATATATAATTTATAAATAATATAATATAAATATATAATTTTATGCAGGCTAGGTTGTTGTCTCTGACAAACCATCTGAACTATTTTCATCCATAATGCTAAAGAAGCTCTAGCGTCTAATTTAACTGCATCTTGACATTGGCCTTGGAATAGTGGTAGAGCTTCACTAATTATTTTCAAAATATTATATTTTAAAAAAATTGCACTTGTTCCCGTTTTAACTTAAATTGAAAAGTAATTACAAATATTTAAATTCTGCTTCAAGAAAAACAAAACAATTTACCATTTAAATCGCGGTTGGCGCGATTTAGGTCGTGTCAAATGGTTACTTCACTGGGGAAGTTCCCGAGAGCAAGGGTCAAGCCTTGTTTGGATGACCTACATAAGATAGTACAACCTTTACTACTTCTTAGGGCATATCCATTTACTTTTCTTTGACGTGTCTGTTATTTAATGAATATATTGCATCTTTGAGTTCGTTCTAGGAAGCATGTTGGGGCCGGGGATAGAAGTTCTGGCACTTGCCACTGAATAAGTTTTGAGAATGTACTATTCCCGGACCTATGTGTAAGCAAGTGACGTATGTATAGTGGTGATAATCTTTAGGTGTATCCCTAGATTGGTGGCCACAATAGTCCAACTAGGGCGTGACCTTTAGGGGACAACCACACTTTGGGATATACTCCTATCTGTGAATGACTCCCCGAAGATGGCCTTGAGCTCTAGTAGCCAGTTGTGAGATGTGCGTAAAGCCAAGGAAAGGACCTGTAGTGACCTTAGAACCTAGGGTCGGCCCTAACCACCTTTAGGAATGGTCAGGGACCATCAACCCGCATCAGCAAATGACCTCACGCTAGCTTGCCACATTCCTGGAGTTGAAACATAGTACATGCATAAAAAAAAGCAAAAAGAAAAAGAAAAGGGAGAGGGAAAACAGAACATGCATAACATTAGTATACTTGATCACAAGTCATTTCAGAAACACGGGAGGCAAAACCTGTTATTATGTTCGGGAGCTACGACCTATCCTTGCCAAGATGCTTGACATCCAATCCTTACGGCGCTGGGGCAGTCATCTCAAGGGCCAGTGGCAGAGGACCTTTGAAGGAAGATACGAAAATCTATTGAGTCTCTTAAGCATAGAAGTTCAGCCCATAGCATTGTCAGCGCTAACACAATTCTACGATCCGCCTCTTAGATGTTTTACCTTCAAGGACTTCCAGCTCGCTCTAACGGTGGAAGAGTATGAAAGGCTTCTAGGAATGCCCCTAGCAAAGTCTCCTCCTTACTTTCCCAAGGGGCATTACCCTTCTTGGGCCTCGGTGGCCAAGTTGCTTAGAGTGCCCGAGTTGGAAGGCATTCCGAGGGCAAGCCTAGAGGAGAAGCTCCAACAGCTCCAGAAGGAAGAAGATTGGCTGGCATTCATAGATGTGTATGGGCTTTTAATCTACGGTATAATACTCTTCCCCAGATAGAGGATTATGTGGACCTGGCAGCTATAGACGCCCTTCTTGGCAAACACGACCGAGGGGAAAACCCGTTATAGCAGTATTGGCCAACACTTACTACACCTTGAACTATTGCTATAGGAAGAACGAAAAGGGGTTAAGATGTTGCACCTCCCTACTCTACCTGTGGATGATCGCACACTTGTTTCATGGCAAGAAGAAGACGAGGTTGCCTGATAGAGGACCATCATTAGAGTTGCATCAAACCACTAACGAAAGCGAAGTGGACCACCTGCTTGGACGAGGCCACGAAAAAGACAATTCGTTGGTACCCACAATGGAACGAAAGGGAGAATGTGATCATAAAGTGCGAAGGATTTCCAAACCTCCCCCTTATGGGTACCCAAGGAGCCATCAATTGCAATCCTGAACTAACACTTAGACAGGCCGGATACCCTATAGTCTTACCTCCGTCTGAAGGATCCGTTACGCCTTTCGTCATCCATGGCTTAAGAGGACAAAATGAGGAACACTTAAGGAAAATCCGGTGCGCCTAGGAAAATGTTGTCACTCGAGGACCCAAATGGGGACCGCGAAGTTGTGGGGCCTCATCCAGTTAATAGTCTTGGCTTTGGCATATAATAGAATGTACTCTCTTGACATTCGACGACCTCGGGTTCAACACCACGGAAGAAGGGTCTATTGAATCATAGAGACTGCTAAAGAGAAGTCGGGAGGCCGACCTAGACCCGTGAATGAGACAAGAAAGTAGCCAAAGAGCGTTCCCCGATAGAGAATGCTAGATCGAAGCCGCGGCTCGAGAAAAATACTTGAGAGAGTTGGAGCGAGACCAAGCCTTGGTAGAGAAAGAAGAGCTAATGGCAGCCTTGGCTGGCTTCGAGTCGAGGGAAGCAAAAGTCAAAGGCTAGCTCTGCCAACTTCAAGAGCGGATAAGTCTACTAAAGGTAGACGTGGCTAGGAGCAAGCTCCACAACGGGCATCTAGAGCAACAAATGCGGCAAGGGCTGATGGAGCTTATTAGTGAACAAAAGAAGTCGGCCGAATTGGAGCTACAGATCGAAACCGTCGCCTTGGAATTTAGCGGAGAGGCGGACAAATACGTAGAGATAGCTAACAGTGCCAACAAAGCAGCGCAAGAGGCCTGAGAGGAAACCAAGTTTTGGAAGGAGAGATTCATCAAGCTGGCTTGGTTAGGCAATCAAGCCATTATGGACATTCCCAAAAGCCTCCGCGCAGTCGAATGAATGGTCAATCCGCTCAATACCCCTGCTAAGATCACTTAATTCTTAGGCTTGTGCCGGAGCCTATACGATAGAATAAAAGCCTTATCTTCGCCTCGTTGAGGCGCCATTGTAAAAAAATACAAAACAAGATAATAACAAGTTTCCTTTTGCCGTGTCTGAATACCTCGTGATTAGGTCATGGCATGCATAGCTGTTTCTTTTTTTTCATGCACAGTCTTTTTTTTTTCATGCATAGCATCAACATCATAACGAGTGCATTTAATAAACCGTTACTAGAAATACCAGAAAAACAAATCAACCTGCGTCGCAATACCGATACACCACGCGATCCAAATTAAGAGCCATGGAAAACAAGGTTGAAGCTTTGGAGCAGCAAAACCATGACCTAAGAGGGGAGGTGAGCTAGCTGAAAGAGCAGATGGCTCAAATGTTCCAGATCCTCACCCAAACCAATGTTGCCATCACTGCCTTGGCCAACCAGAATGCCACCGAACACGCATAGGCCGACTACACTACATGTCCCCCACCTCACAATACAAGAGACCCGCCTTATGGCATGCCATACGGTTAGAACACGGACAACCATGAAGAGCGCGAGCAACAAAATGATGCAAACAATGATGGGGTTGGTCCACATGCGCAATAGGACCAAAGGGGTCCGCACCAATCATCGCAAAACACTATACCACACAAGAGCCATATGCAAGTACCCCCGTCCGAGGAGAAGTAGGAATCTCTAGACGAATGGCTCCATGTCATAGAAGGCGGTAACAAATACGGGTTAGAGGCTGTGGATCTGTGCCTGATTCTAGATGTTGGTCTCCCAACCGACTTCAAAACTTCGGAATTTGACAAATACAAAGGGAGTTCCTGCCCTAGGGTCCACTTGGTTATGTATTGCCGTAAGATGGCAGCATACATCTATGACGACAAGGTCCTGATCCACTATTTTCAGGACAACTTGACCGAGATAGCCCTCAGCTGGTATGTCAGCTTGGAGCGAGGGCATATCAAGACATGGAGGGACCTCACTGAAGCCTTCTTGAAACAATATAAGTATTTTGAAGACATGGCACCGGATCGCTTCTGGCTCTAGAACATGGTCAAAAAAGAGCAAGAGGGTTTCAAAGAATATGCCCAGAGGTGGTGTGAGCTGGCAGCGCAAGTCCAGCCACCAATCACGGAAAGGAAAATGGTGGTCACGATGTTTATGGACACCCTCCCTTTCCCGTATTATGACAGGATAGTCGGGAATGTTGCCTCCAACTTTCGCAGACCTGGTGGTGGTCGGCAAGAGGATTAAGTTGGGCATCCAACGAGGGAAGTTTGTCCAAACAAGCAACAACATAGGCTTCGCCAGGAAACCCACGCTAGAGAAGAAGAAGGGCAAGACCAATGCCGTGCTGGTTGAGCCGATCTTCTACCAAACGAAGGTAAACATTCCCTTGTACCCAGCAAGGATCCAGGTGGGATCCATGGCAACCACTACGCCACCAGTACCGTACATTCCCTCGTGCCCACCACTAGCTGATGCGAGGACAACCACCGCCATGCGGCCAGCATAGCAAAACATGAGGAGACCCCCTAGGGTGCTGGCCCCAATCACCATGACTTACACTGAGATACTCCCTCTCTTGCTAGAGTAGAAACTCGTAGAGGTGGTCCCTTTGAAACCTTTCGAGGCCACGTATCCAAGGAGTTACGACCTTAACGCCAGATGCGATTATCATGGCGGGGCTGTAGGGCACGCCACCAAAAGATGATCGAGCTTAAAACATAAAGTCCAAGACCTACTGGAAGAGGGTTGGCTCAGATTCTAGAACCAAGCTCCCAACATACAGAGCAACCCTCTCCCAGCTCACCGAGGTGTGGTGAGCAATGCGATAAGCCACGATAGTGGGGACGAGGCAGAGGGAGCTAGCAAGAGAGAAGGGAAAAAGACTGCTACCAGACGTGCGGTGAACTTAGCTCGCCGGATGGAGGAAGAATCCCATTTGGGCCAGTCAAATATGGATGTCTCCGATTCAATCGCTTACATAAAGGGAAACGACAACCCTCGCCCAAAATCGTTCATTGTACATTATAACTCGGCCTCTCAAACTAGAGCGCCATTCATTGTTCAGGTCTCAGCCAGGCCAATCTATAATTATAATGCGGTCCCGTGGAGGTACCCCAGGGGAAACAGTGACACCCCCAGCAATAACAGAAAATCTAGCTCCCGAGATCACCAATATAGTCGGGACTGGAGGGGTGACAAGAAGTGGAAGAGTCTTCGCCCCAGAGAACTTGTGAAATAAAGTCCCGGCGCCCGCAAAAAAAGAAAAAACAATAGAAGCACCTAAAAAGGTGGTGACGAAAGAAGAAGCACACTGATAGTGTGTTTCTTTTTCAGTCATTTTAAACGCTTATCAAATAACTAAAGTTAACTATAACATAGCCAACCCTAGGTCATTCTTCTCAAGGACACAGTGTGCTCAGTTGTGGCTTAGTGTGAAGTAAAATGCCGTCGAATCTAAGATGTAAAGTTGACTCTCCTCGGCACTGGCCGAGTCGTTCTCGGCAGAGACTAAGCCGAGATGATCTGGCTTGGTCTCGGCGAAGTGCAAACAGACACTACAAAGATGGACTATCTCTGTCTCAGACTAGAAAGCAGTAAACATAGGGGTTTAAACGTAAGTAAAACAAAAATAAACTAGACTACGAATGCAGTAAACATATACTACTACTACTGGTTTCCTATTATTATTATTATTAAATTGTGTTCGTGTTCAGTCCCATTAATCCAAGTTCAGTCCAGGTTCCACACTCCAGTTCTCAGTCCATATCAGCCTTGGGGAGTCTTATGGCAATCGCCAAAGGTTCGTCCATTGCCATACCGAGGATTTATGTAATCGCTACCTCATCAGTTGACAGGGATTAAGTTCAGAGCTGATTTTAGGTTCTCGATTAACAATCGTTAAATGATAACCTACTAAATTAGTTAAACTAGTTCCAATCGGCTTAGCTTAACATTGTTCACAATTCAATTGCAATCGTGGATTAAATCATGAATTAAAGGAGAGGAAGAGAATGGAGATAAGAAATGCAGAATGAAATTGATTTAACAGAAACAGAATACAAATACAGTGGCCTGGATTCGGGTAGATCCATCTTCCACGATGATCGCCATGGTTGAAGGTGGTGGTTCACCTTCGGTAGCCTGAGCGTTGAGGATCAGACTCACCAGAGTGTGTTGGGAATCCCAATCAGTCCCCTCTAACAAGCTTCGACTTCCCAGTCTCAGACCTACATTTCCTCGATCGAGAGAAACACCAAAACAGCACCGTGCACCACTGTAAATGGGGAGAAACGAGAGCGAGAAAATGAATATAATGAGAGTGGATTTTAAATGAATTCCAAGACCCCTAAAAAGTGCACAGCTCCTCCTATATATACACGAGCTGAGCAGCTAGATGACGCTATAAAATATCCTAACAAAATTAAAATTTGAATTTCCTATTCTACCCTTGTGAAGATCTTCCAAAATGACGTGGCAGATTCTCCAAGAGTGACATGGTGGCTGAGCTGGCATTGAGGTGGCTTCTGAGCTGGATAGTTGACATGGACAAGTACAATTGGGACGCTCTTTATTGGGTTGCTGGGCTGCAAGGCATGGGCTGCCGAGACGAATTTGGCTTGGCCGAGACGGAGTCGATCTGCCGGGACGACTTCATCTCGGCTGAGACTCTTCTGTTGACTCTGGTCAACTCGGCTTGACCTGCAGAAGAAGGAGTGAGACTTTCTATTAGCTAAAACTTCTGAATTAACACAGATTTGTATTTTCTCTATATTTAAGCCCATAAAATGAATCTTAGCTAACAATCCATCTTTAAGCACATAATAGTCTTGCAAACACCCTTCTTAGGTGTCTAAAAGATGTATAGTTCGTGACTCATCACACACGAGTTCCTCAAGATGATTTGTCATAGCGAATATGAAATGTTGGACCAGTTACACAAAACACCAACATAGATTTCACTACTCTCCTTGCTAATCAACTCGGAGAGCCACCAAGAGCTCTTACTAAAGGTGCTGAATGATGCTCATGTGCTGCAAGACATTACGCCCAAGAAGTTCGAGGGCATCATCAATAATATCACCGCGAGCCGCCATCTCTCATTCTTAGAAGACGAGGTCTCGACCGAAGGGAGAACCCACAATCAGTCCCTACACATCACGGTCAAATGCGGGGGCTACATGATGGCCAAGGTGCTGATAAATAATGGATCCTCGCTCAACGTCATGCCGAAAGCCATGTTGGACAAAGTGTATCTCCCAGGCGCCACTTTGAAGAATAGCCCATTAGTGGTTAGGGCCTTCGATGGATCCAAACGGGAGGTGATGGGAAAAATCACCCTCCCTATACGCATTGGGCCAAAAACGTTTGACGTCACCTTCCAAGTGATGGATATTCAGCCAGAGTATAGTTTTCTTTTGGGCAAGCCATGGATACATGCCACTGGAGCGGTCCCTTCTTCCTTGCACCAGAAAGTTAAATTCGTGGCAGATGGGCAGTTGATTAGCGTTATGGGGGAAAAAGAATTAATCATCAACACCCCTCTCCCTGTTGAATACATCGAAGGGGACGAGGAAGCCCTTGAAACCTCTTTTCAAGTGTTGGAGATAATAGGTACAACCAGCATTGAGGCGGAAGGAAGGGACCCTAAGCCATCCAGGGCAGTAGTCATGGTAGCCAAAGTATTGATTAGAAATGGCTTCCAGCCTGGCAAGGATCTGGGTAAGGAACTCCACGGCATAACTGAGCTGGTGACTATACAAGAAAATCTGGGGCAATCCGGACTCGGTTACACGGGGGCAATGAAGAAAGAAAGACCGAGGCAGAGAGACCAGGGCAAGCAGTTGATACAACTCGACCTCTACTGATACTTCACTAGTGGGGGTACCATATCCTCGGAACAAATAGCAGTGGTAGAGGACCAACCTTTGGATGGTCGAAGCTATATCAGACCTGGTCTCCCAAAAAATGTAAATAAAATAAATATATGTACAATAGCCCTAGGGCTGACTATAGATAAATGAATAAAAATGAATATTTCCCCTTCTACATTCATTCTTGTTCTATCCTTTATTTCATTTGCATTCAAATCGTGTCTAAAGCATATTTTTCTTCCTTTTCATGCTTTCTTTTAAAATGCAGTAAAAAATCAACAACCTAAACACCGAAGCCTTCCATCAGATTGATAACGCGACTCTTATGCCTGACAATGCTGGCAAATCTAGTAGGTCAGATGAAGGGGACGACCTAGAAGAGGAAGATCTGGAAGAGCTTGAAAAGCTGCTAGAACAAGAAAAACTGAGACTCCAATCCGGGGCTAAAGAGATTGAGGTCGTTAACGTGGGTGAAGTCAAGGAAATTTGGGTAGGAAAATTAATGTCTTTGGATCTAAAACAGAGGCTGGTCGAGCTCCTGAAGGAATATGCCGACATATTTGCATGGTCTTACCGAGAAATGCTGGGCCTAAACACCACTATAGTGGAACATAGGTTGTTGTTGATTCCCAATGCAATCCCAGTCCGCCAACAACTGAGGAGAATGAAGCTGGAGGTAGCGCTCAAGATTAAAGAAGAAGTGAAAAAGCATGAGAATGTGGGTTTTCTGGCAGTGGCAGAATACCCTCAATGGGTAGCCAACATAGTGCCAGTCCCTAAGAAAGACGGAAAGGTTCAAATGTGCATGGATTATAGGGACCACAATAGGGCAAACCTGAAAGACAACTTCCCCCTACCTCACATCGATATGTTGGTGGACAACACAGCCCAACACACCTTCTACTCCTTCATGGACGACTTCTCCGAATACAATCAAATCCGGATAACTGAAGAAGACAAGGAAAAAACCACCTTCAGAGCAAAATCACTGAGGAATTACCACGCAAACTGCAACCTAAAACTTTGAAAGGATCAGCTGCAAGCTTACACGTCAACCAACTCTCTGGATACTAGGTAAGTCTCTTGGCCAAAACTTCACTCAAGCCATAGGCATTCTCCCTAGATACACTTTCAAATGGCGAACACAAAGTTCACCACGAATGAAAGTCGAGTCGACCTCGACTTCCCCCATTCCGCCAAGCTTAAATCCCTACATCCGCTAGTCTATATGATTCAAACAACCCGAATTTCTAACACACAACCCATTCCAATATCAAACCGAGTCATGAACACTTTAGATGGCAGACTCATAGCTCACCTCAATTTAAAACCGAGTCGGTCTCAGCTTTCATGACTTGATACTTAGTACATTTCACCCGACCCTGAGTCAGTATCTACATACCCAAGTCAACCTAGCGGACGGGCTCGTGAACGCTCAATCCAGCGCTAAGGCAGGACGCCTAATGGATAGTCCCGACTTCAAGTTCAAGAGGGCTGAGTGCCTAACAGAAAGCTCAGTCCCCACACCCCAGACTCTGGCAGACGCCTAAGGGAATGTTCAACTCTATCCCTCGTCTTCTGCACCCATACAAAATTACGTCAACTTTAATTCCTCCCGATTGAGGATACGTAGGAGCAAGAGGCCTACTCTTTTCAAGTTAACCATTCCACCAAAAATCTATCCTTGTATCATTCATCCTAATAATAGAGGTTATGTGGCATGCAGTTCATAGGGTAAATACCAGATGGTAGGTAGATGGGATGATCCGTCATTCTCATGTGTAACCGACTCCTTACCCAGGTTCTCTGTCCCGAGATTGTGCGTTATCCATCCCCGGCTTCTGGTTTACCATTAAACACTGGTGGTGACTCCAATCCGAGTCACATCGACTTCGGCCAGTCTTCCCCGTGGTAGCCTAGCAGATGCCAACTCAGCACACTGGGTTCCTGTAGGTTCCCAGCATACTCACGTACTTCGATCCATCCATTCGAACCTGTGACGAAGCACCATTTTGCCCCATCCCATCCTCTAAATCCGCCCCCGACGCGATTTAGGTCGTATAAACGCCTAATGGAGAGTTTGACTCTGTCCCTCACTACATGGATCTAGAACTACATGAACTTTGACTCCTCTGTGCTAAGAGAGGTACGTAGGAGCAAGAGGTTACATTCCAGCTCGTTACAAACATATTCTCATAGTTCGAGTCAGTCAATAACAGTAAAGGCAAAGGTTACATTGCATCCATTTCATAGGGTAACTACTAAATGGTAGGCGGATGGGGTGACTCCCATGCGTAACTGCCTCCTTACTTGAACTTTGCTTTCGCCGACTTGCCTTATCCACCCCAGGCTCTAACGTGCCTTTAAACATTGGTGGCAACTCCAGTCTGAGCCGAATCAAGTTTGATCAATCTCCCTGGATTAGTCGAACTTGCGCCGACTCGTTGAAGTGGACTCTGTCCCGAAGATGGATTTGGCTCCCCTTCAAACTTTCAACCAAAATTATAAATCCTTTTCAAACCAAAGTTTTCTTTCTAAATCGCCCCCGACACAAGGTTGCATCAGATGGTGACTCCACTGGGGAAAAAACACTTAAGTGAGAGTCAAGCCCTGGTCGAATGAACTGCATGAAATGTCACCTTTACTGCTCTTTTCGTTTTTTAATTACCGTATCTATTTGTACATGCAAACCCTAGAGTAGACGACTGATGAGCCGTATTTTATACACCTTACAAGGACCTTAGATGAGTGTTTTAGAGATCATTTGATGCTTAAGAATTGAGTCTTAGCTAAGATTCATGTTATGGACCTAGAAATGGGGAAAGTATAAATCTGTGCTAAATTGAGAATTTTAGCTAATAAAAGAATTTATTCTTTTCTGCAGGCTGAATTGATCTCAACCCATCAAGAAAGTCTCGCCCCAGGTAAGTCGTCTTGGCCAGATCAACTCCTTCTCAGACTGGTCGACTCTGTAGTCCAATAGCCCAATAAGGAGTGGCCCAGTGCACTGTCCACATAAGGCAGCCCAGCTCAGGTGCCAACACAACTCACAACCAGCTCAGCTGCCATGTCACTCTAGAGAAGCATGCAGCGCAAGTTATGCAAGGGTAGATTAGGGAGTTCAGTTTGTAATTTTGTTAGGAGTTGTTAGCTAGCGTGTGTAGCAAGGTCCAGCTCATGTATATATAGGGAGAGCTGGACACGTTTAATGGTTGTTCAATTCAAACTAATTTCCATTCACATTCTACGCTCCATTCTCTCACGCACACTCTCCATCTTCATGGTGGTACACGGTGCCTTCATTGGTGTTTCTCTCGATTGAGGAAGCATAGGTCAAGGACTGAGAGGCCGAAGGTTGTCAAAGAGGACCGCTTGACTTGCCATCGCACTTTAGTGGACCTGATCCTCAGCGCCTTGACTAACAGAGGTGAACAATCGTTGTTTGACCATGGCGATCGTCGTTGAAGACAGATCCATTGAATTCGCACCCTATGTTTGTACTTCGTTCTTAATAATATGAGTAGTTTCTGATTCCAATCTCTTGTATTATAATCTACTTGTTATGTCGCGATTGCATATAGTAATATGGACAAACATTGAACTAAGCCAATTGGAACCGGTTTGACAACTACAATAGGTAATCAATTAGAAGACCTAATAGAGAACCTAAAATCAACTCTGAACTTAATCCATGCCAACTGATGAGATAGCGATTGTGTAAATTCTCGGTATGACAATGGACGAATGTTTGGCGATTATCATAAGAAACCTTAAGGTTGATATGGAACGTGGACTTAAGTGAACTAACCAGAACCGACTTAATTGTTGAGACTTGGCATGAACGCAGTGGTAGTAGTAGGAGTAGCTAGTTTAGTTTCATTTACATTCTTAGTTTAATTGTTGTTTTACTTGATCTACAACCAACCCCCCTATTTCTTGCATTTTAGTCTGAAACAGAGTTAGTCCAACTTTGTTGTGTCTATCAGCACTTAGCCAAGACCGTGTCGGATAAGGCTCTGCCGAGAGCATATCGGACCAGTCTCTACCGAGAGCAACTTGGCACCTAGCCGAGAGTGAGTATGCATTCTACACTTGAGTTCTGCAATACTTAGTTTCACACAAAGTCATACTTAAGTGCGTTGTGTCCTCGAGAGAATTCGACCTAGGGTTGACTAGACTATAGTTAGCTGTAGTTTATTTGATGCGCATTGAGACAACTAAAAACGAGATTATCAACAACTTATATATGTATATTGTGCTATGCTTTTAACTGCTTGGGGGCATGCTGGGGCGGGGAACAAAAAGTTACTGGCACTTGCCACTAAACCCTACTTTTGAGAAGGTCCTATTCTTGGGCTATTGTGATAAGTGAGTGAGTTGATCTCTAGACAGGTGGTCATGATAGCCCAGCCAGAGCGTGATCTTTCAAGGGACGTCCACATTCTAAGATTCATTCCTGTCTGTGGAAGATTCCCGAAAAGGGTCCTAAGCACTGGTGGCCAACGGTGAGATGTGTGATTAGAGCCATGAAAGGATCCCATAATTGCCCTAGAACCCTTAGGACTAGCCACAACTACCCTTAGGTGGACAGGGACCTCTTGCGTCGAATTACCACAACTCACTAGCCTTAATCACTCTAGAGCCAAGTCTTCTCGTCTGAATGCCTTCGAGGAGTCAAAAGCACGGTGCATGCATTAGAACATAAAATAAAATAAAAAATGGAAAGAGGAAACAACACATGCAATACATAAGCATACCTAATTGGGAGAATTTTCAAACACAGAGATAAGGAAACTGGTTATGGGATCTAGAAGCTGCACCCTATCCACGTTAGGATCCCTAACCTGCTATCACTGGGGGAATGGGGAAGCTGCCTGAAGGGACAATGGCATAGAGCCTTTAAGGGGAGGTATGGCAACCTCTTGAGCCTGCTCGAAATTGAAGTATAGCCCAACGCCCTGTCCTCCTTAACACAATACTATGATCCCCCTCTCAGATGCTTCACCTTCAAAGACTTCCAGTTGGCACCAACACTACAAGTGTAGAAATAAGAGTTTTATGCAGAAACGTTAAGCGTAGAATGCCAACTTGCTCTCGGCAAAGACTGATCTGATTTGATATCGGCAGAGACGAATCCGACACGGTCTCAACTAAGCGCAGACTCGGACGCAACAGAGTTTGACTGACTTGGTTTTGGATGGACGCAACGGAGTTGGACTGACTCGGTCTCGGACTCTGGAAAGTAGTAAATAGGGGGGTTTGTGTTTAAGTGTAGAAAATAAACTAAGTGTAGAAAGTAAACTAAACCACGCTAAACTAATCTATACTAACTACTGTACCAATTCGAAAATCAACACACAATAGTTTGTCATTCTTACTTAGAATTATACTCCGAATCAACCTTAGATTCGTACGAAAATCGTCGAACCTTAGTCCATTGCCATACTGAGGATTTACATAATCGCTACCTCATCAGTTGGTAGAGAGTATGTACTTGGTTGATTTTAGGATCTCTACCTAATCAAATTATTAAACTAGTTCCAATCGGCCCTAGTCTAACATTATCTACCTTTAACAATGTGCAATCATGGCAAGATTAAAAGCAGATTAAAGCACAAGAATTATAATCAAGAGACAGAATTGCAAACCAATTATAATATTGAAAATAGAATTAAATACAAAGGTGGGAATTCAGCGTTCTCTAGAGAGTCCGCCTTCCACGATGATCGCCAATGGAAGGACAGCAGTGGTGCACCAGTGATGGCCAGACATTGAGCTTTCCGTCCACTAGAGTACGTCGGCTATACCGAGCGATCACCTCTAACAGCTTCTAGCTTCCCAAATCCTGGTCCTGTACCTCCTCTATCGCGAGAGACACCTTACTAAAGCTTCGTGTACCATTGTGCTAGCTTGGAACGTCTATAGTTGTTAACGGTGCTAGATCTAGAATTGCACTGTTTTTCCACACCGAAGACGTGGCGTAGCGTGCTTTATTTATACACAGTCTGGCTAAATCTAAATCAAATTCTACAGAATCATTGATCCCTTGATTCCAGTAGATTTCTTGCTTAGTTACCTGAATTACATATTTTTCTGATCCTAACAGATTACAAAATTGAATTACAGATTTCTCAATCATAAGAGATTACAAATTCCTTGATTCTAGCATAATCATATCTGTATTGCAGATTCCTTAATTCTAGGATAATCAAATCTTCATCACAGATTCCTTAGATTCAGCATAATCATATATGCATTCTTGCAGGAGCAAATTTAGCCACTGAAGTCGGCTTTGGCCGGGATGTTCTCGGCTTCTACTGGGCCAAGATGCTCTCGGCTTCAACTGGGCCGAGATGCTCCTTTTGGGCTAAGATGCTCTCGACTCTCAGGCCTGCAAAACAAGTTCAATCTTTTGTTAGTTAAAATCCTTATTTTAGCATAAATTTATATTTTTCCTATTTCTAGGCCCATAATTCGAATCTTAACTAAGATAGGACTCTTAATCACTAAATGGTCTTAATAATACCCATCTTAAGCCTTTGTGAGGTGTATAAAATATGACTTATCAGACCGCACACTTACACTTTTGCACTCTTGGGCAATATCATATTTGATCGTTCAAGGAAATTGAAAGAGAAAATATGTTTTCAAGTTTGACAAACAGGTCAAGCATGCAATCATCCCAGAATCTAGATTTTCAAATAATCTATGAAAGTTACTTTCTCCACACCCAAGGCAAATAAGCAACCTGCAAATATCAAAGAGTAACCGAGAAGTAACCAAGCTCTCTCTCAGGGCATATTCTCTCAATCTCTCAAGTGTTTTGGATTGTGTATACATTCAAACATCCCATGCACCCGGCACTACCAAACTTTGACTAGCCTCTTTTTCTGCACCTTCAAAATCACATGCAATCATGATCATTAGGACTTCTTGTCGGCTTGTCACGTGGCCAAGGTTAAGGGTAGGATACAGGATGGTAAGTGAGCTTTAGTAACCATAGGGAAGGGTGAAGCAATGGGGAATGAGCTCGCAGCATGGAGGGAATCCCCCAGGCACTGCGATTCTATTAATAGCATTCTTGCTCACTTCTTTTATTCTTTTTCTCACTTCTTGTTTTGCAGCTTTGTGTTGTATTTTTGCTGCAGCTTATAACTTTTGGCTGCTTTCCCTTTCTTTGTTTCATCCATCACTTGTTTTTCTTTCTTTCCTTTTTCAACCCCTTTTTGGATGCACTGTTCTCGCTATATCCTCGGGTGTTTCCCTCACACTTGAACAAGACCTACTCCCAAAACAATTCCAAAGCTCCTCTGTCCCCCTAAAGTTGAGGTTGATCATGGTTTTTTGGCTTTGGCTTGTAATGAGCTATCATACTAGAAAAAATGGTTATTCAAGCTCAACGAGGGTAAACAAGGGATAAAATTTGCAAGGTATGTCCATTTGGCTCGGGGCTAATTAGAAACATGGCCTAGATCATATCACTCCTGCATGCAAAACGAGATGTAACCAGAGAGTCAAGGCAAAATCTAGAGTAACCAGTTATCATGAATGCAAATATCACACAAGAAAGGAAAGAATGGCAAGATGTAAAGCCATTATGTATGAAAGGCTCAAAAATTCTCACACAGATGATTGCTCAATCACTGAAGGTTCCTCTTTTTCAGTTTTTCAATCACTCAATGCCCAAAGATGTAGAAATTTCATTCCCTATCAAGTTTGAAAAATCTTTCCACTAGGGTCATGCATACCTTTCTCTATTTCATTTTTACTCAAAGAGATCAATTCAGGTTTTTTTCAAAATAGTTTTCTTAGTAGTTGGCAATCAGAAATCAGCTAAGGGGAAAACAAAACAAAAATAAGAATTAAAAGCAAGATATGAGACAGGGTCGAAGTCAATCCGGATCCAGCCGAGATGGAATCGGAGTCGGCATAGACTTGGCTTGGATATCTCTTTGTATCAAGGGAAATTGACTTGAAAGGAGATTGAAATGAAAAGAAAAGAAACAAAATGAAATAGAATAGGAACGAAATAAAAACGAAATAACAAAACTAAAAACAAAACCAAATAAACCGTCACCCTCCTATGGAACACTCCCCCACACTTAAATTATGCATTGTCCTCAATGCATGACAGGAATATAGAGGGGTATTTTTTATTGTCGTGTTGCTCAGGGTGTGTCGGCCGCCATGGCCGATTCTATTAGGGAGATGCTTTCCACCTCGCTACTGTTGTTGTGGGGCCTTCATGGAAGATTTTGAGTTGCTGCCCGTTGGCTTGGAAGGTCCTTCTTGTGAGATCGTTCTGTAATTCTACTGCATCATAGGGAAAAACTTTAGTGATAATAAATGGACCGTCCCACCTGGAACGAAGCTTATCGGTGATAAGCTTTAATCTTGAATTGAATAAGAGCACTTTTTGGCCGACTTGGAACTCCTTTCCCAAAATCTGGTGGTCATGGAATTGTTTGACTCGCTGGTCGTAGATGTGGGAGTTCTCGTAAGCTTCCAAACGAAGTTCCTCCAACTCTTGTAGTTGGAGCTTCCTTTCTTCCCCAGCTTGGTCGTAGGCCATGTTGCACTTCTTGACTGCCCAATAAGCTTAGTGTTCTAGTTTAATTGGTAGATGATAGGCTTTGCCGAAAACAATTCGGTAAGGTGACATTCCCAACGGAGTTCGGTATCCCATCCTATGTGCCCAAAACACGTCTTCAACGTGGCAGCTCCAGTCCTTCCGACCAGGGTTGGTCAGCTTTTGCAAAATCTTCTTGATTTCCCTGTTGAATACCTTGGTTTGGTCGTTTGTTTCGGGGTGGTATGTTGTGGCAATCCGGTGCACCACCCCATAATTTTCTAAGAGGGAAGACATGGCTCGGTTACAGAAGTGACTTCCCTGGTCGTTGATTAGAGCTTTTGACACACCAAACCTACAAAAAATGTTAGACTTAAGAAAATTCACAACCACCTTGGCATCATTGGTCTTGGTGGCCACGACTTCGACCCATCTTGACATGTAGTCTACAGCCAGCAGAATATATGAGTATCCATTGGAGATAGGGAACGGCCCCATGAAGTCAATTCCCCAAACGTCAACGACTTCACAAAATAGGATTGGTTGTTGGGGCATCTCATGTCGGTGCCTCATGGTCGTCCCTACTCTCTGGCATTGTTCGCAGGCCGAGACGAATTGGTGGACGTCTCGAAAAATGGTGGGCCAGTAAAACCCACAATCGAGTACCTTTCGGGCTGTCCGAGTTGATCCATGATTGCCGCCTCCGGTTGCTGCATGACAAAAGTGGAGGACTGAGCTGATCTCGGAGTTCGGAATGCACCTGCGAATGACTTGGTCGTTGCCACGCTTCCAAAGATACGGGTCATCCCATATATAGTACTTGGCATCACTCTTAATCTTCTTTCTATATAACTGGGATGCCTCTGGTGGAAACTGAGATGCAACAATGAAATTGCATATGTCCGCGAACCACGGTATCGATGTATCCATGCGCAGCAGTTGCTCGTCCAGCAAGTCATCTCGGATTGGCATCGGATTAGGTTCACGTTCAATCCAACTCAGGTGGTCGGCCATTGCATTGTCGGCACCCTTCTTGTCTTTGATTTCTTGGTCAAATTCTTTCTATATAACTGGGATGCCTCTGGTGGAAACTGAGATGCAACAATGAAATTGCATATG
This sequence comes from Mucuna pruriens, assembly GCA_025330945.1. Taxonomy (NCBI): domain Eukaryota; kingdom Viridiplantae; phylum Streptophyta; class Magnoliopsida; order Fabales; family Fabaceae; genus Mucuna; species Mucuna pruriens. The sequence goes on from JAENHJ010000157.1 coordinate 631,823, forward strand.
TCCGCGAACCACGGTATCGATGTATCCATGCGCAGCAGTTGCTCGTCCAGCAAGTCATCTCGGATTGGCATCGGATTAGGTTCACGTTCAATCCAACTCAGGTGGTCGGCCACTGCATTGTCGGCACCCTTCTTGTCTTTGATTTCTAGGTCAAATTCCTGCAAGGGAAGCATCCACCGAATTAGTCGTGGTTCAGCATCAGGCTTCTTCAGCAAGTATTTCAAGGCAGCATGATCGGGGAATATGATGACTTTGGAGCCAAGCAGATACGAGTGAAATTTGTCCAAGGCAAATACTATTGCCAATAGCTCTTTCTCTGTAGTCGTATAGTTTATCTGGGCCTGGTCCATGGTTTGAGATGCATAGGTGATCACGTGTGCCGGCTGGCTGACTCTATCTCACTAGCCGAAAACAGCTTCGAGGGCCGAGTTAGATGCGTCACACATTAGCTTGAATGGGAGCTCCCAATTGGGTACTTGAAGAATTAGCGTGGATGTCAATCTGGTCTTCAACTCTTCAAAGGCATGTATGCATTCTTTGTTGAAGACAAACTCCACATCTTTTTGCAGTAGTTTGGACAGTGGCAAGACGGTCTTGCTGAAGTCTTGATGAAATGCCTATAGAAACCCGCATGTCCTAGAAATGAACGAACCTCCCACATAGAAGCGGGGTTGGGGAGAGATGTGATGATGTCAATTTTGGCTTTATCAACCTCAATCCCTTGACTTGATACCAGGTGGCCAAGGACAATCCCCTCCGTTACCATGAAGTGGCATTTTTCAAAGTTCAACACCAGGTCGGTTTCTATGCACCACTTTAGTACTCGGGCCAGATTTCCTAGACATGCATCGAAAGTGTCTGCGTACACTGTGAAGTCGTCCATGAACACCTCCATGCAATCCTTCAATAAATCTGAGAAAATGATCAGCATGCATCTCTAGAACATGCTTCGGGCATTGTAGAGTCCAAACGGCATCCTAGTGTAAGCAAATGTGCCGAAAGGAGAGCTGAAGGTTGTCTTGTATTGATCTTCAGGCATGATGTGTATCTGCATGTATCCAGAATATCCGTCCAGGAAGCAGTAGTGGGACTTCTCGGCCAGCTTCTCCAGGACTTGGTCTAAGAATGGCAGAGGAAAATGATCTTTTTGGGTTGCTTGGTTTAGCTTCCTGTAGTCAATACACACTCGCCAGCTGTTCTGAACCAGCGTTGGTACCAATTCATCATTTCGGTTCTTCATCACGGTCATCCCAGACTTCTTGTGTACTACGTGCATTGGACTGACCTAGCTGCTATCTGAAATTGGATAAATGATTCCAACAATGAGTAGCTTAGTCACTTCTTTCTTTACTACGTTCAGGATGGTTGGGTTTAATTTCCTTTGCTGTTGCCTTACAAGGCGTGCTTCTTCCTCCATCAAGATTCTATCCATGCAAATGGAGGGATTTATTCTTGAGAGGTCAGATAATTTCCACCCTATAGCCTTCTTATGCTATCTGAGGACTTGCAACAATTTCTCCTCCTGTTCTTGGTGAAGGTTGTTAGCAATTATGACCGAGAATTGTTGTTCATCGCCTAGGTAGGCGTACTTCAGATGGTCTGGTAATGGTTTTAACTCAATGGGTGGTTTTGGTGGAGAGACATCACCTGTTAGTCTAGAAACTGTTTGGCCGACTTTGTTTTGGCTTTGATCCCGGCCCACTTCTAATCTTCTTTGGTCGCATTGGTGTCGGCTCTTGTGACTGACTTGCTTTCGGTCTTCATCTAGTCTCGGCCTTTGTCGGCCAACTCGTTCTTAGCAAAAGTGTTTGCTATTTGTTTCATGGTCCCGACAACTTGGACTTCTTAATGTTTTGAACACTCCGGTTTCTCATTCTTGCGAACATAGTCCAATGAATCGATTATTTTAGAGTTGTGATCCAAGTGTGCAAGGGAAGTAGTAATTTGTTCGTCATAATTGGGTTCCTCAATCACAGATCCTAAGCAGTCAAGTATATTAGTGTTCCTAGTGACTTGGAAGAATTCGGTACTGCCAGTGTCCGCTTGCATGTATTCTTCGAGGAGTTCGTCGATCAAGTCAATGCCAAAGAGTCAGGTGTCCTCCACAGGGTGCTTCATGGCTTCAAAAATATTGAACTGCACTAGAGTGTCACCAAACTCCATTGAGAGTGTCCCGACATGCATATCAATCTTGGTCTTGGCGGTCATCAGAAACGGTCGGCCCAGGATCAAAGTAGACCCTTTCCCTGGAGTCTTGTCCTCCATATCCAGCACATAGAAGTCGGCAAGGAAAATTAGTTCATCAACTTGAACCAGGACATCTTCAAGGACACCTAAAGGCTGGACGAAGCTTCTATTTGCCAACTGTATGGTCATCCCGGTGGGTTCCAGGTCTCCACAATTCAAGAACTTGTAGATTGACGTCGACATGATGTTTATTGAAGCTCCTATGTCTAGCATGGTATCAGCAAAGGTACAATCGCCAATGGTGCATGGGACCGAAAAGATTCTGGGGTCTCAGCATTTCTTTGGCAAGGCTTGTCTTGTGCCGGCAATGAGGTCATCATTTCTGGTTAGTGCCAACATTATCCCTCCTAGTTCCACTCCTCCCTTCATCTTCTTCCTCTTGTGGACACATAACTCCTTAAGGAATTTTGCGTACTTGGGGATCTGCTTTGTGGCATCCAGGAGTGGGATATTAATCTCCACCTTCCGGAACATCTTTAGCAACTCTTCATCATATTCGGGCTTCCTTGCTGAGAGTGTCCGACTTGGAAAAGGGACTGGGACGGGACTAGCCTGCTGTGTGGTTGTGAGTCGGCATTTGGTTTGGATTCGGTGCTGGCTGATCTCGGTTTCTGCTGCGGTGCTGCTTGTAATTCTTTACTGCTTCTTAGTGATACTACACTCGCATTCCCTCTTGGATTTGGAATTGTTTGTAAGGGAAGGTTCCCAGATCCAGCCGACTGTAACTAACTTATAGAGTTGGCTAGCTGGCCCACTTGTGTCTTGAGATCTTGAACAATGGCGCTCATATTTTGTTGGAACTGTAGGTTACTAGAGCTCATGGTCTGCTGGAACTGCAAGTTATTGGAGCTCATGGTCTGTTGGAACTCCAGGTTGCTTGTTGCTATCTGCTTCACCAAATCCTCCAAAGATGGTGAGTCATTTGGTGGTGGTGCTTTCTGCTGCTGCTGTTGTTGGAATGGTGGCACCTGGTGTCTTGGATTTGGCTGTTGATAGCTGCCTTAGCTCTGGGGCATGCTCCGGTTTGAAATAAATCCTTGAGCTGCATACGACCCTTGATTTGGATTCGGCCGGTATGGTAGCCGTCCGAATTATTGGCCTTCAAATGGCCGATTTGCATATAGTTGCTTCCCATACTGGTAGCCACCTATTGATCCAACACTTTCGGGATGGTTTGGCTCGGTTTCTTGCAATATGGGGCACATGTTAGTAGGGTGCTCCATTGAAGTACATATACCACATGCGTTTACTGCTACAAAGGGTTGGTGTTGGCCGATAGCAAGCTGCCTCACCAATGATGTCAGCTCGGTCAATTGGTTTTCCAATCTCGGATTGTCAATTGTACCTACTTCATTCACCATTCTGGGTGCTATGGTTCCTCTGGTTCCAAACTGTTGCGTGTTGTTGGTCATGTTTGAGATCAGATGTCGTGCTATTGCTGGCGTCTTGTCCATCAGTGCTCATCCACTTGTAATGTCAATCATACTTCGGTCCATCATCATTAGATCTTCATAGAAATATTGAATCAGTAACTGCTCGCTGATATGGAGATGTGGACATGTGGCACAAAGCTTGTTGAAACTTAGGCAATAAATGAATTAGACTAGACTTTAATTCGTAACTTTGAGCTGGCTCCAGTGGTGGATATTGAATGCACCATGGTTGATACACCACGTCCAGTGTGGTCAACTCCTTTAGAGTTCTATCATTGTTCTCCATTGATCCTACCTCTTCGTGCTCAAAAAGGTTAGATTCGTCAGTAGTAAAATTACTATTCTCAAAATTCCAAATAGAATTAAAACTACTACTATCAAGTGTTATATTATGCCTAGCTTTCCTTAAACGATGCAAAGTTCTCTCTATCTCAAGATCAAAAGCATGTAATGGCTTAGAACTACTTCTCCTCATGCATCATGGAGAACATTAGTCAAGCAGAAAGAATGCAAAACAAAATGCAGAAAAACAAAATGTAGAAAAGATAAGATGTAGTAAAAAAAACAGACTCGGTATACCCAAACGACTCAAACAAAAGACAGACACTACAATTTAAAAACAAACATTGCATTCCACAGACTTGGGATTTGGCTTGACTCAGATTTGGCACACAAAGACACAAAAGAACTTGTGCCCCCGGCAACGACGCCAATTTGATAAGCATTTTTTAGTCATCGTACACGCCTCAAATAAATACTAAAGCTAACTATAGTATAGCTAACCCTAGGTTAATTCTCTCAAGGACACAGTGTGTTAAAATGTGACTAAGTGTAGAAATCAGAGTTTTATGCAGAAACATCAGGCGTGGAATGCTGACTCGCTCTCGGCAATGATTGATTCGATTTGGTCTCGGCAGAGACGAATCTGACATGGTCTTGGCTAAGCGCAGACTCGGACGCAACAGAGCTGGACTGACTCGGTTTTGGATGGATGCGACAGAGTCGGACTGACTCGGTCTCGAACTCTGGAAAGCAGTAAATAGGGGGGGTTTGTGTTTAAGTGCAAAAAATAAACTAAGTGCAAAAAGTAAACTAAACTATGCTAAACTAATCTATACTAACTACTGTATCAATTCATAAATCAACACACAACAGTTTGCCATTCTTACTTAGAATTATACTCCAAATCAACCTTAGATTCTTACGAAAATTGCCAAATGTTTGTCCATTTCCATATCGAGGATTTACACAATTGCTACCTCATCAGCTAGTAGAGAGTATGTACTTGGTTGATTTTAGGATCTCTACCTAATCAGATTATTAAACTAGTTCCAATCGGTCCTAGTCTAACGTGATCTACCTCTAACAATGTGCAATCGCGGAGTAGATTAAAGCACAAGAATTATAATCAAGAGACAGAATTGCAAACCAGTCATAATATTGAAAATAGAATTAAATACAAAGGTGGGAATTCAGCGTTCTCTAGAGAGTCCGCCTTCCACGACGATCGCCAATGGAAGGACGGCAGTGGTGCACCAGTGATGGCCAGACATTGAGCTTTCCATCCACTGGAGTGCATCAGCTATACCGAGCGATCACCTCCGACAGCTTCCAGCTTCCCAAATCCTGGTCCTGTACCTCCTCGATCGAGAGAGACAACTTACTAAAGCTTTGTGTACCACCGTGCTAGCTTGGAACGTCTATAGTTGTTAACGGTGCTAGGTCTAGAATTGCACTGTTTTTCCACACCGAAGACGTGAGCTAGCGTGCTTTATTTATACACAAGCTGGCTAAATCTAAATCTAATTCTACAGAATCGTTGATCCCTTGATTCCAGTAGATTTCTTGCTTAGTTACCTGAATTACATATTTTTCTAATCCTAACAGATTACAAAATTGAATTACAAATTTCTCAATCTTAAGAAATTACAAATTCCTTGATTCTAGCATAATCATATTTGTGTTGTAAATTCCTTAATTCTAGGATAATCAAATCTTCATCACAGATTTCTTAGATTCAGTATAATCATATCTGCATTCTTATCTGAGCAATTTTAGCCACTGAAGTCGACTTGGGCCGGGATGTTCCCGGCTTCTACTGGGCCGAGATGCTCTCGGCTTCAACTGGGCCGAGATGCTCTCGACTTTCAGGCCTGCAAAATAAGTCCAATCTTTTGTTAGTTAAAATCCTTATTTCAGCACAAATTTATATTTTTCCTATTTCTAGGCCCATAATTCGAATCTTAACTAAGATAGGACTCTTAATCACTAAACGGTCTTAATAATACCCATCTTAAGCCTTTTTGAGGTGTATAAAATATGACATATCAAAGACCATCGTTGGAGTTGGGTGAAGACAATGTCCAAGGTCGAGTGGATGAGGCACCTGGATGAAGCTTTTAAGAAGTCCATCCGCTGGTACTCGTAGTGGAACGAGAAGGAGGACATGATTGTTAAATGTGGAGGATTCCCTAACGTTTCCTTGATAGGCACCCAAGGAGCCATCAACTAAAATCTTAAGCTGGTGCCAAGACAAGCGGGCTACCCCATGGCTTTACCCCCTTCCAACGAAGCCATCACCCCCTTTGTCATACACGACTTGGGAGTGTAGAATGGGGAGTGCCTCAAGAAGATCCGGCAAGCCTGGAGGAGTTTCGTCAGAAAAGGACCCGAGTAGGGACCCTAGAGTTGTGGAGCCTCATCTAGCTACAAGGCCTGGCTCAAGAATAGATTAGAGCAAGTCAACCTAACGTTCGAGGATCCTCGACTCGACGCCGACAGAGAATCGGATCCAAGCCACGCGAAGCCATACGTATCTTCTAAGCGGAAGCCAAAGAGCAGTCTAGAGCACCCAAGAAGGGAAGACGCGAATAAAAAGGCCTACCGGGAGAAGGAAAGCTAGTTTAGAGCAATAGCCCAGGAGAGATACTTTAAGGAGATAGAGCGAGAACAAGCTCTAGTTGAGAAGCAAAAGTTGAAGGTGGCTTATAACTTTTGGTTGCTTTCCCTTTCTTTGTTTCATCTTGCACTTGTTTTCCTTTCTTTTCTTTTTTCAACCCTTTTGGATGCACTGTTCTTGCTATGTCCCCGGGTGTCTCCCCCACACTTGAACGAGACCCACTCCCAAAACAATTATAAAGCTCCTTTGTCCCCCTAAGGTTGAGGATGATCATGGTTTTTCAGCTTTGGCTTGTAATGAGCTATCATATTACAAAAAAATGGTTATTTAGGCTCAAAGAGGATAAACAATAGATAAAGTTTGCAAGGTAAGTCCATTTGGCTCGGGGCTTAATAGAAACATGGCCTAGATCAATTCACTCCTACATGCAAAACGAGATGTAACCAGAGAGTCAAGGCAAAATCTAGAGTAACCAGTCATCATGAATGCAAATATCACATAAGAAAGGAAAGAATGGAAAGATGTAAAGCCATTATGTATGCAAGGCTTGAAAATTCTCACACGGATGGTTTCTCAATCACTGAAAATTCCTCTTTTTCAGTTTTTCAATCACTCAATGCCCAAAGATGCAGAAAATTCATTCCCTGTCAAGTTTGAAAAATCTTCCCTCCAGGGTCATGCATACCTTTTTCTGTTTCATTTTTACTCAAAGAAATCAATTCAAAATTTTTCAAAACATTTTTCAGTAACCAGTAGCAAAAACTAGAAAAAAAAAACAAAATCAAAACAAAATTCGGGACAACACTGGATTCAGTCCCAGTTTAGCTGGAAAACACTTAATAAATTGAAATCAAAAGCAAAATTATAAAGCAAAAATTGAAAGGCAAAATTAAAAGTTGAACTGACGCCCTCCCCCATACTTGAAGGATGCATTGTCCTCAATGCATGACAGGAATATGGAGGGGGTTTGTTGACATGTTGCTCAGGGCGTGCTGGTCGTCAAGGTCGGTCTCAGGTGGTGCCAAGCCGTCGTGGTCGGTTTTATTAAGGAGATGCTCTCCACCTCGCCTACTGTTGTTATTGGACCTTCATGGAAGATTTTGAGTTGCTACTCGTTGGCTTAGAAGGTGCTTCTTGTGAGTTCATTCTGTAATTCTACTACACCATAGGGCAAAATTTTAGTGATAATAAATGGACCGTCCCACCTGGAATGGAGCTTGCCGGCGATGAGCTTTAGTCTTGAATTGAACAAGAGCACTTTCTGGTCGACTTGGAACTACTTTCTCAAAATCTGGCAATCATGGAATTGTTTGACTCGCTGCTTGTAGATGCAGGAGTTCACATAAGCTTCCAAATGGAGTTTGATAAGCTCATTTTTAGTCGTCTCAACGCGCATCAAATAACTAAAGTTAACTATAGTATAGTCAACCCTAGGTCGATTTTTCTTAAGGACACGGTGTGCTTAATTGTTATTCGGTGTGAAGTGAAATGATGTAGAATCTGAGGTGTAGAGTATTGACTCGTCTCGGCACTAGCCGAGTTGCTCTCGGTAGAAACTGAGTCGATATGGTCTCGGCAGAGACCTATCCGACTTGGTTTCGGCTGAGTGTGGAACTGACGCTATAGAGATGGACTAACTCTGTCTTAGACTCGAAAAGCAGTAAACAGGGGGTTTAATTGCTAAAACGAGTAAAAGTAAATGAATGCAGAGAATAAATGCAGATGCAAGGATGCTACTGATGCGATATTACTACTGTTATTTTTATGATGTAACTGTGTTCGTGTTCAATTCCATCAATTCAAGTCCAGTCCAGGTTCCTTACTCCAATTCTCAGTCCAGGTCAGCCTTGGGAATTCTTATGGCAATCGCCACAGGTTTGTCCATTACCATACTAAGGAATTATGCAATCGCTACCTCATCAGTTGGTAGGGATTAAGTTCAGAGCTGATTTTAGGTTCTCTATTAACAATCGTTAAAGGATTACCTACTGAATTAGCTAAACCAAATCCAATCGGCTTAGTTTAACTTGTTCATGGTTCAATTGTAATCACGGAGTAAATCATGAACTAAGGAAGAGGAGAAGAACAGAGGCAAGAAATGCAGAACGAAATTGATTAACAGAAAATAGAATACAAACGTAGTGGTTCGAATTCAGATGGATCCATCTTCCACGACGATCGCCATGGTTGATGGTGGAGCGCTGAGGATCAGATCGAGCAAAGTGTGTTGGAAATCCAAGAAGTCCCCTCTGACAGACTTCGGCTTCCCAGTCTCAGACCAGTACTTCCTCGATAGAGAGAAACACCAATGCAGCACCGTGCACCACCCCAAATGGAGAGAATGAGAGGGAGATAATAGACTCAATGAAAGTGTGTAGAGAACAAATTCAAAAGACCCCTAAATTCTACACGACAATTCCTATTTATACATGAACGCGCGAACCTCGATGCCTAAGAGAATTACAAAAGTGGATTTCCTAATCTACCCTTGCAATGAGCGCTAAAAAGAACTTGGTTACTCTAAGAGTGACGTGGCATCTATGCTGGTCCTGAGGTGGCCCTTGTGTTGGATGGCTGACGTGGAAGATGCAACTAGGCCGCTCCTTGTTGGGATGCTCCCTTACTGGGCCATTTGGTTGTATGGTTCGGCTTGGGTCTTCCTGTGTTGGACCTGAGATGGCTGGACCTGTACGAAGAGGAAAATCAGCTAAAATCTTTGAATTGGCACAGTTTTGTATTTTCTTTATTTTCAGGTTCCTAATATGAATTTCAGCTAATATCCATTCCTTAAGCACAAGGCAATCTTGCAATACTCTTCTTAGATCCATAAAAGATGTATAGTTTGCAGCTCATCAGACCCCCACACTTAACCTTTTGCACTCTTGGGCAAAATCAAATGAAATCAACAAGGGAGGTTTTTTTTTTAAATAGAAAAGAAATTTTCAAATTGGCTCCCTTAAGCTCAACCAAGACAGATTCGCACTCATTTCACCCTGGGATTGAGATACTCAAGCAATCTGGAATTTACATCTTTAGTGCTCATGGCGAATTCATGACCTGCAATCAAGAGAAGGTAACCAACAGTGATAGAGCCCTCACTTCAACAGTTATTCTCTCTACTCTCAAGTGTTTGGGTTTGTATTTACACTCAATATTACATGAAATGGGTATTACCATACTTTGAAAAAACTCTCCTCCTGCAAAAACAAAAACAGTTATGATCACTGGGACTTCTTTTCGGCTTGTAGCGAGGCTAGGGTCACAGGTAGGATAAAATATGGACAATAGCTTCAAGACCCACGAGGAGAAGAGGAGCACTGGGGAGTGAGCTTCATCGGCATGGGGGAAGGTCCCGGATGCTACGATCTCCTCTCCTTATTCTGTTTTTACCTACTCATTTCTTTCTTTCCTGTTTTTCATACAGACTTGCCGGTTTGTTTTTGGTTGACTTTACTTGGATTTTTCAGCTATTGCTTCTGCTTTTTGTTTTTTTTTTCTTTTCTTTTTCTTGCACTCACTTCTCCTTTTCTTGTCTTTTCGAGCCTTCAAAGGGTGCTGATCAGATTCTGCTTCCCATAATTCCCCTACACTTGATTATGACTTACTCCCAAAATAATTTCAAGGCTCCTCTGCTCCCTATGGGTGAGGTTAAATCATGTTTTTTTTCTGGCCTTGGCTTGTAATGAGCTGTTAGAAAGAATGGTTGAATTAGGCTCAAGGGGGTGAACAAGGGGCAGAATATTTTAGGTAGGTTTTATTTGGCTCGGGCTTATAAGAAACATGGCCTAGATCATGTCATTTCTGCATGTGAAAACAGTTGTATCCAGAGAGTCAAGGCAAAATGTAGAATACACAATTGATTATGAATGCAAAAATCACTCAAAAGGAGAAGGGATGGAAAGACGCGAGCCATCACTATGTACAACGGCTCAAATTCTCACACGGGTTATTTGCTCTATCACTGAAGATTTTCCTTTCAGTATTCAGACAATCACTGCTTAGGAACACAAAAGTTTCACTCCCTTCAGGCTAGAGAAATCTCTTTTCAGAGTTGTAGAATTACTTCCTATTGTCTTCTCAAACTTCCAGAAGTCAATTCAAAAATCTTTCCAACTCACATTTTTTTTCGACCATCCAATTCTAAAATCCTGCTAGGAGTAAACAAGACAGGGAACAAAAAGACAATTAAAAATCATGTCTGGCTGAAGTCACTCCAGATTCGGCCAAGACGGCATAGAACTAGAATGAATTCGGCTTCAGTAATTTTTATTGGAACAGACTGGGAAAGAAGGGAAAATGACTTAGGAGACAAGACATTAACTTCAAACAGACTAAGGAAACAAGACATAAATACAAACAAAGCAAAACAAATAAAATTGAGCCAGAATGAAAGGTGTGAACAATATCAGAGCGACAGAATTCAGTCTGCAGCTTCAGATGGCCACGACGGTGTTTCCCCCCAAATTTTGCATTGTCCTCAATGCGAGGGGTTGGCAGGGTGGGCTTAGATAGTGCCATCTGGTGGAGCTGGTTCCATCAGTGAGATGATCTCCATGTCATGTGTAATTGGTGTTGGACCTTCATGGAATGGCTTGATCTGATGCCCATTGACCTGAAAGGTGCTGCTGCTATGTTCATCTTTCAATTGTACTGCACCATTGGGAAATATGTTAGTGATAACAAAAGGTCCATCCCATCTAGAGCGAAGCTTACTTGTTATGAGCTTAATTCTTGAGTTGAACAACAGGACTTTTGGGCCGACATGGAAGTCTTTCCTCAGGATCTTCTGGTCATGGAATTTCTTGACTTTTTGCTTGTATATCCTAGAGTTTTCATATGCTTCCAAGCGGAGTTCGTCAAGCTCGTGTAGTTGAAATTTTCTCTACTCTCCTGCTTGATCGTAGGCCAAATTGCACTGCTTAATGGCCCAGTAAGCTTTATGTTCAAGTTCCACAGGAAGATGGCAGGTCTTACCGAAGACGATCCAGTAAGGAGACATTCCTAACGACGTTCGGTATGCGGTTCTGTGTGCCCAAAGAGCGTCCTCAAGGAGTTGGCTCCAGTCCTTCCTGCTGGGATTGGTAATCTTTTACAGCGTTTTCTTGATTTCCCTATTAAAAACTTCTGCTTGGCCATTTGTTTGGGGATGATATGCTGTAGCAATCCTGTGTGCCACCCCATATTTTTGAAGAAGGGAGGCCATGGCTCTATTACAAAAGTGACTTCCTTGGTCGCTGATGAGCGCCTTTCGGACACCAAACCTACAGAAAATATTGGAGTTGAGAAAGTCCACTACTACCTTAGCATCATTGGTTCTGGTGGCAATGGCCTCTACCCATCTTGATACATAATCTACGGCCAGCAGAATGTACGAGAAACCATTAGAGACTGGGAATGGCCCCATGAAATCTATTCCTCAGACATCGAAAACTTCACAGAACAGGATGGGTTCTGGGGCATTTCGGTGCCGTCGGTTCATGGGCATCCCTACTTTTTGTCATCTTTCGCAGGTGGAGACGAAATGATGAACGTCTCTAAAAATAGTAGGCCAGTATAGGCCACACTCTAGCACTTTCTTGGTAGTCCGAGTTGATCCATAATGGCCGCCTCCAGATGTTGAGTGGCAGAACTGGAGGACCGAATTGATCTCGGCATCAGGAAATGCATCTGTGGATAACTTTGTCACTGCATAGTCTCCAAAGGTAGGGATCATCCCATATGTAATATTTGGCATCACTTCAGAGTTTTTCCTTGTATAACCGGGATGCCTCATGTGGAAACTGAGATGTTGCCACATAGTTGCAGATGTCGGCAAACCATGGTGTAGACGCCTTGATGTGCAGAAACTGCTTATCTGGGAATTCGTCTCGGATAGGCATTGGTTCGCTTTCTCTCTCAATCCTGCTCAGGTGATCTACTACCAAATTCTCAACGCCCTTCTTATCTCTGATCTCTATGTCGAATTCTTGGAGAAGAAGCATCCATCAGACCAGTGTTGGTTTGGCATCAGGCTTCTTCAACAAGTATCTCAATGCAACGTGGTCAAAGAATATGATTATTCTTGAACCGAGAAGGTATGAGCGGAATTTATCCAAGGCAAATACGATTGCCAAGATTTCCTTCTCCGTTGTTGTGTAGTTTTGCTGGGCCGAATCCATGGTTCTAGATGCATACGCAATCACGTGCACTGGTTGGCTGACTCTAGCTCTTTGGTCGAGGACAGCTCCTAATTCCGAATTGGATGCATCGCACATCAATTCAAATGGCAGGTCCCAGTTTGGCGCTTGCAGGATAGAGGCGTATGTGAGTCTGTTCTTCAGCTCTTGAAATGCTTCACTATAGGGCTGGTAACCTGCATGTCCAAGAAAAGAGCGAACTTCCCGCACAGAAGTGGGGTTAGGAAGGGAGGTGATGATGCCAATCTTTGATTTATCCACCTCAATGGCTCTGTTGGAGACCATGTGTCCCAACATGATTCCCTCAGTCACCACGAAATGGCACTTTTCAAAATTCATCACAAGATTAGTGTCAACACATCTCTTCAACACCTTGGATAGGTTGCCCAGACATGCTTCAAATGAATCCGCGTACACCGTGAAGTCATCCATGAACACCTCCATGCAATCTTGTAGAAAATCCGAGAAGATACTTGTCATGCAACATTGAAATGTGCTCGGAGCATTGCACAGGCCAAATGGCATGCGTGTATACGCAAAGGTGCCAAATGGGCAAGTGAAGGTTGTTTTATGCTGGTCTTCAGGTGCAATATGTACTTGCATGTAGCCTGAGAAGCCATCCAGAAAACAGTAATGGGATTTCCCTGCAAGTTTTTCCAGGACTTGATCAATAAAAGGCAAAGGAAAGTGATCCTTGCGAGTTGCCTGGTTTAATCTTCTGTAATCAATGCAGACTCGCTAGCTATTTTGAATCCTTGTTGGCACCAACTCGTCGTGTTGATTTTTTGTGACAGTCATCCCGGATTTCTTCAGCACTACTTGCACAGGGCTTACCCATTGACTATCCGAGATGGGATAGATGATCCCTACAGCAAGGAGTTTGGTGACTTCCTTTTTAACCACATCCAGGAGTGTCGGATTCAGTCTTCTTTGCTGTTACCTTATGGGCTTGATTTCCTCCTCCATCAAGATTTTGTGCGTGTAGATGGAGGGGTTTATGCCAGGAAGGTCTGATAGCTTCCACCCTATTGCCCTCTTATGTTGCCTTAGGACTTCCAACAACTTGTCTTCTTGCTCCTAGTGGAGATTGTTGGCGATGATAACTGGAAGTTGTTGTTCCTTGTCCAAGTAGGCATACTTTAGGTGACTCGACAATGGTTTTAGTTCCATGGGTGGTGGTGGGGACGGAGAATTTTCAGTTACTGGGTTCGGATCTGGCTAGCCGACTTGATTTCGACTCGGCACCAGGTGTGCCGGCATGATTTCGGCCTTTGGCTGCTTCGGCCGACTCGACTTGGTAACTGGGAAGCTAGGTTTGGCAACTCGACTCGACTCGATAATGCCACAAATCTGCTTCGGCCATCAAACCTAGTGGTGGCGTTTTCTGCTATTGCTATTGTTGGAACGATGGCACCTAGTAACTTGGATTTGGCTATTGATAGCTTCCTTGGCTTTAAGGCATGCTCCAAGTTCAACTGAATCCATGAGCTGCATACAGCCCTTGATTTGGATTCGACCGGTATGGTGGTCATCCAAATTGTTGACCCTTAAACGGCCAGTTTGCATACGACTGCTTCCATACTAGTAGCCACCTAATGATCCAACACTTTTGGGATGGTCCGGCTCAGTTTCTTGCAATGTGGGGCATATGTCAGTAGGGTGCTCCACTGAAGTACATATACCACATGCTTTTACTACTGCAATGGGTTGGTGTTGGCCAATGGCAAGTTGTCTCACCAATAATGTCAGCTCGGTCAACTGATTCTCCAATCTCGGATTGTCAATCGAACTGACTTCATTCACCATTCTAGGTGCTATGGTTCCTCTAGTTCCGAACTACTGCATGTTGCTGGCCATGTTCGAGATCAAATGTCGTGCTGCTGCTGGTCTCTTGTCCATCAGTGCTCCTCCACTTGCAACATCAATCATACTTCGGTCCATCATCATCAAACCTTCATAGAAATATTGAACCAGCAATTGCTCGCTGATCTGGTGATGTGGACAGGTGGCACAAAGCTTGTTGAACCTCTCCCAGTATTCATGTAGTGTCTCGCCAGAGTGTTGCTTGATCCCACAAATCTCCTTCCTTAAGGTCGTTGTTCTGGACCCTAGGAAGAATTTCTCTAGGAACAAGCACTTCATATCCCCCAAGTATTGAACAGAACCGGTTGCAGATACAACCAATCTTTTGCAGCTCCATCCAGGGTGCGGCCTCATTGTGGAACAAACCACGTGGAACTCCTTTAAGTGCTTGTGAGGATCTTCACCTACAAGACCATGAAACTTAGGCAATAAATGAATTAGATTGGACTTTAATTCGTAACTTTGAGTTGGCTCCAGTGGTGGACATTGAATGCACCATGATTGATACACCACGTCCGGTGTGGCCAACTCCTTTAGAGTTCTATCATTGTTCTCCATTGATCCTGCCTCTTAGTGCTCAGAAAAGTTAGATTCGTCAGTAGTAAAATTACTATTCTCAGAATTCCAAATAGAATTAGAACTACTGCTATCAGGTGTTACAGTATGCCTAACTTTCCTTAAACGATGCAAAGTTCTTTCTATCTTAGGATCAAAAGCATGCAATGACTTAGAACTACTTCTAGTCATGCATCATGGAGAACATTAGTTATGCAAAAAGAAGTAAAATGTAAAACAAAATGCAGAATAGAATGCAGAAAAATAAAATGCATAAAAGATAAGATGCAGTAAGAAAAAACTAGACTCGGTATACCCAGATGACTCGGGGTTCGGCTTAAACTCAGTTTTGGCACACAAAGACACAAAAAAACTTGTGTCCATGGCAACGACACCAATTTGATAAGCGGGTTTTCAGTCGTCTTACACGCCTCAAATAAATACTAAAGCTAACTATAGTATAACTAACCCTAGGTCGATTCTCTCAAGGGCATAATGTGTTAAATTATGACTAAGTGTAGAAATCAAAGTTTGTGCAGAAAACACTAAGTACTGCAGAATGTCAACTTGATGTCGGTCGACTTGTATGTGAAAATACCAACTTGGCCTCAGCGATGCTAAGGCCAACCTGCTCTCGCCAATCTGATCTCGGCTAACAAGGAACCGATCTGGTTTCGACTGAGAGTAACTTAAACGCGACGGAGTCGGGTTGACTCGATCTCGGACTCTGGAAAACAGAAAAAGGGGGGTTGTTGTGTTTAAGCGCAAGAAATAAACTAAGTGTAGAAAAGTAAGCTAAACTAATCTATACTAACTACTGTACCAATTCGGAAATCAACACACAACATTTTACCATTCTTACTCAGAATTATACTCCGAATCAACCTTACATTCTTACGACAATCGCTGAACATTTGTCCATTGCCAAACCGAGGATTTACACAATCGCTACCTCATCAGTTGGCAAGGAGTATGTACTTGGTTGATTTTAGGTTCTCTACCTAATCAGATTATTAAACCAGTTCCAGGTCCTAGTCTAACGTGATCTACCTCAACAATATGCAATCGCGGCAAGGTTAAAGTAGATTAAAGCACAGGTGATATAATCAAAGTCAGAATTGCAAATCGGTTATATTATTGAAAACAGAATTAAATACAAGGTGAGAAATTCAGATTTTCTAGAGAATTTGCCTTCCACAACGATTGCCTTGGCAGGACGACGATGGTGCACCACTGATGGTCGGCGTTGAGGTTTCCCGTCCACCGGAGTGTGTGGGCTATACCGAGCGATCACCTCCGACAGCTTCCAACTTCCCAAATCCTGGTCATGTACCTCCTCGATTGAGAGAGACACCTTACTGAAGCTTTGTGTACCATCGTTCTAGCTTGGAATGCCTGCAATCTTTGATAGTGCTAGGTCTAGGATTCCACTGTTTTTCCACACCGAAGACGTGGCCTAGCGTGCTTTATTTATACACAAGCTGGGTAGCTGCGGCGCAGCCTAATCCTAATAGATTACAAATTTGAATTACTGATTGCAGATTTCTCAATCCTAGGAGATTACAGATTCCACAATCCTAGGAGATTACAGATTCCACAATCCTAGGAGATTACAGCTTCTTTGATCCTATCATAATCATATCTTCATTACAAATTCCTTAATTCTAGCATAATCATATCTACATTACATATTCCTTAATTCTAGCATAATCATATCTGCATTACAGATTCCTTAATTCTAGCATAATAATATTTGTATTACAGATTCCTTAATTCTAACATAATCATATCTGCATTCTTGTCGGAGTGATTTTAGCCACTGAAGTCTGCTTTGGCCGGTACCGCTTCTATTAACCAAGATGCTTCAATTAGGTCAGAACGCTCTTGGTTGGACCGAGACATCCTTAGCTTGGGCCTGCAAAATAAATCCACTCTTTTATTAATTAAAATCCTCATTTTAGCACAAATTTATATTTTTCCTATTTCTAGGCCCATAATTCGAATCTTAACTAAGACGGGACTCTTAATCACTAAACAGTCTTAATAATACACATCTTAAGCCCTTGTGAGATGTATAAAATATGACTTATTAGGTAGCGATTGTATAAATCCTTAGTATAGCAATGGATGAATGTTTGACGATCGTCATAAGAATCTCAGGTTGATTCGGAGACGTAATCTTGGGTAAAAGAGGTGGAACCAACTTGCTTATTGGGACTCAGTATGAATATAGTAGTATGAAATTAAGATTGAAAGTTTAGATAAATATTAAGGTCAATTTAATTAAAAACAAATAATTCCTAGATTTGTATTATTAGTAATTTCTAATTATAAAAAAAATAATAGAAATAACTTATTCAATTCAAAGGATGTACAATAAATAGCAAAAGTAGTCAAAAATTGAAAAAAAAATTAAGCTTAGAATAATATTGTAGTGGCAATTGGAAATTTTATTAAACACAGTTCTTGTTTTTATTTGTTCTAACTATATTGTTCTTGGGTGAGTCTCACTCATTCACTCACCACTATTTTAATTAACAAATCGTTGCACTTTACTGGTATTGCTAGCTAATGAAGATCAATCCTATATGTGGAAGGAAACCTAAAGACCAAAGTTTTCACTGATCTAGTTACTAGTCTTGTTTGGAAAATTAGAGAGTTGTTGCTCGTCAAAAGGTAACTTTTCACTCTATCACCCTATGTTAATTTAATTAGTATTGTTAGATATTTTAAATAACTCTACTAAGTTTGTTATTGTTCTCTCTAACAATGGACTGACACTCATGAATGTTTTTATTGCTTTATCCTATTACTAGTAAGAACTAACACGTGGGAAGATCAAGAATCCTAATCTTATGATTAGTTATTTTCATTAAGCAAAATCGTTTATGAAACAAAAATGCTATTTGCATTATCCTATATTCTTCTGCCTTATCCTTCATGATTCTTACTACTATTGTTCAAAAGGCTTGCTACCATTCTATTAGTGTCATGTTATTTACTTGGTTAATAGCGGCTTACTAACACGGTTTGCAGAAGTTTTTCATTTTGTCTCTATTACATAAGTTTCTCCCTCAAACATTTAGTAATCTACTCTTCCTGGTAAGTAGTGTATATTGAGTTCGGACATTTATACTTTTAGTAATCTAGCCATCATTCAAAAGATCATTTTCTTCAATAATCTACAACAAAAGAATCAATATAAACTTGCAATTAGAGATTGATGAGTATATACTTTATAAAAAAAAGTAGAGGTTAAAATAAGCTTGCAAGCTTGGTTTAGTAACAATTGTTGCAATGATATGTTAAAAAGCATGGAATTGCAGAAATTCACGGCTGCGAGCGAACACATATATATCCTAAGACTATACAAGTGTTGGATACAATAATGACCAAATACAGAGACAAACAAGAAGGCAATGCATATTGCATCTTTCAGTTCTAATTCTTTTCTTAGATTCTTAGCAGACCAATGCAATGCAGTGGATTTATGTTTCGTCCATGTTTCTAATTCTTTTATTAATTGATCGGCATGATCAAGTTCATTCGTCCATGTTTTCATATGAACATTTATTTATATTTTGAATGATAGATTCGATGATCACATAGAAAACAAAAATATGAAAGGAAATCAGTAGCAATTTGAAATCAGTTTACCTAAGGGGAGGAAGTTCTCTTAGACTGAGGTAGAGGAAATTGACCTCGCTTAGTTGCTTCAACAAGACTACATGACAAAGAATTACTATATATGTCAAAGTTTCAACAAATAGCAACCCTAAACCCTAAAATCAATATCTAGTGTTAACAAGAGAAGAGAAAATCTGCAACAAGGAAGTATAATAATCAATAATCAAAATCAACAAAAATTAATGTTCGTTAGCAAGAAGAGAAAATCGAAATTGAAGCAACTGAAAGGAAGGATGCATAGCTGAATATCGGAAGAAACCCTAAACGAAAGACGAAGAGGAAGAAAATGTTACCATCTTTGAGAACAACGATATACTCTAAGAAATCACAAATGAAAGACCTGAGTTCAAAAGAGTAGAGTCCACGGACACTCTTCAAACGAAAATATAAATGAGAAATGAGCAAACAGAAATGAACAAATAGAATGAGCAAAGGTATCGCTTCAAACCAGCGGTGATCAATGAAGCGGTGGTAGTGTCGTAGTGTCGTGCAATGAGTAAAGGTATGTTGTACAGTTTAAACCAGGGGTGAGTGCGGATTGAGGAAGCACAATGTTCAAACTTATTAATTTAAAATATAAAATTTTATTAAATATTTTTAAATAAAAATTACTTTTAAACAAAAGTTATATTAATATATTTTATTATAATATGGAAAAATATTAAATATATTATAATATGAATGATATTAAATATTAAATATGGATACCTTTATAAAAACTATTAAATATAAAATAAATATATTTAATATCAGAATTCGTACCATTTTGTGGCGGTTAAATTTTGTAGTTTATAGCGATTAAAGAAATTGTCAAAAATCATACCATTTTGTGGTGGTTTATAATAACTATCACAAATAAACCCCCACTAAAAATCAAGTTTTTTATAGTGACATACTCAGCTTCACAAGTAGAAAGTGTAACAATGACTTACTTTTTAGAGTTCCAAATAAAAGGACAATCACCCATAAAAAAACACAAAACGAGTGTTTTTTTATCATTAACATCTCCTGCAAAATCACTATCACAAAATCTCATAAGTTTGAACTTATTAAAAGAAGAGTAAAATAAGCCAAAAATCAAGTCTACCTTTAAGGTAACAAAGAATTCTTTTTGCTGCCTTAATATGAGTAAAGGTAGGAGACTCCATAAAGCAGCAAACTACACCAACTGCATACATAACATCTGGCCTTATACTTGTTAAATACCTTAAGCTTCCTACAAGACTTTTGAATAAAGTAGGATCTTCCTTCTCTCCATTATCAAACTTTGACAATTTTAAGTCATCTTCCATGGGCATGTTTACAGGATTGCAATCAAATATTTTAAATTTTCCCAACACTTTCTTTGCATAGCTCTCTTGAGAAACAACAAAGTCAATATTCATTTGCTTCACTTCTAATCTCAAGTAGTAAGACATGAGCCCTATATTTGTCATCTCAAATTCACAAGACATAACCTTCTTGAAGTCTTCAAACAAATTTGGGTTATTTTCAGTAAAAATAAGATCATTCACATAAAGACAAACTAGGAGAATATCACCATTATTAAATTTTTTAACACAAAGAGCATACTCATGTTGGCAATGAACAAACCCATTGTCTAGAAAGTACTTATCGATGTGACTATTTCATGCCCTTGGTGCTTGCTTTAGGTCATACAACGCCTTCTTCAATTTCAAGACTTTTTCCTCTTGTCCTTTGATAGCAAAATTCATTGGTTGTTCAACATAGAAATTTTCCTCAAGATAGACATTTAGGAAAGTTGATTTGATGTCAAGTTGGAAGATTCTCCAACCCATTCGAGCTGCTAATGAAATAAGAAGATGAATTGTCTTCATATGAGCAATTGGTGCAAACATTTCATCATAATCAACTCCATGTTGTTGCTTGTATCCTTTAGTAACAAGCCTTGTTTTGTATCTTTCCACTTCTCCTTTGGAATTGTTCTCGATCTTGAACACACACTTGACTCCAATTGCTTCATGACCCTTAGAAATATTTGATAACTCCAAAGTGTCATTCTTCTTCATAGCTTTGATTTCTTTCTTCATGGCTTGTCTCTACCTTTTGTCCTTCATAACTTCATCAAAAGTTAGAGGTTCACTGTCAACAAAAAGACAAAATAAATCATTTATAATTTCAATTTTATCATATATTTCTTAAATGTTTTTCATTTTTGTGTCCTTTCACTTGAATCCCCTTTAGATGATGAGGTTTCATGAATTGAATGACTTGGTGATAGAGGTGGAGTAGAAAACTCATTTGGTACTACAACTTCTTGATCACCTTCTTCGAAATATGGAAGGAAATAATAAGTGTCTTTTTCTTTCTCCCAAATTCATGTCTTTTCTTCATCAAATTCTACATTTCTGCTTACAATCATCTTCCCATTGTTTGGATTATACAACTTGTAGCCTTTTGAATTTTCATCATAACCAATGAACACATGCTTCACACTCCTATCATAGAGCTTGGATCTTCCTTGGTTGGGCACATGAGCATATATAATGCTCCCAAAGACTCTAAGATGGTCAACTTTTGGCTTCACTCCACTCTATGCTTCTTGAGGTATTTGACCTTTAACATTCCTTATTAGAGAGCGATTAGACAAATAAACTACACATGAAGAAACTTTGGCCCAAAATTTCTTAGGCATAGATTTGACTTTCAACATACATCTAGCCATATTAAGAATAGTTCTATCTTTTCTCTCCACTAGCCCCATTTTGTTGTGGGATTCTAGGAATCGTTAGAGGGCAACACCTTTTCACAAAATTTATTGAATTCTTTTTATGTGAATTTGCCACCTCTATCGGATCTTAGAGCCTTAATTACATAACCACTCTCCTTTTCTATAAGACCTTTAAATTTTTTTAAAATTATGAATGCCTTAGATTTATGCTTCAACAAATACACTCAAATCTTTCTACTAAAATCATCAATAAAAAACAAGAAATATTTATTTTTACCAAATGAAGAAGGATCAATTGGACCACACACATCAGTGTGCACAAGTTCATTTGTTTTTGATTCAACTTCTTTAGGAAAACTTCTTGTATGCATGCCAAGGAAACATGCTTCATACAATTGATTGGGATGGTTGATATGAATCTCCTAGACCATCTTCTCATCTTCTAAGGTCTTAATTGCTATAAAGTTCAAGTTCCCAAACCTCATATGTCAATACCACGCTTCATCTTTTATGCTAGCCTTTAAGCATTTTGCTTCATTGGTCTTAATGCTCAAAGTGAACATTTTATTTCTTGAAATAAACACCTTAACAACCAAATTAGAATTTTGATCTTTAAGTCACAAACAATTTTCTTTCATAAGGATTTCATACCCCTTCTCAACAAGTTGTCCCAAACTCAAAATATTACTTCTTAATTTAGGAACATAATAGACATCCTTGATGAATTTGTGAGAACCATATGTTAAGGAAATTAAAATAGTATATTTCCCTTAGATTTGCACCTTGGAAGAATCACCAATGGAAACATTTCCTCTCACCTTCTCTTTAGGCTCCATAGATTTCTCCTTGTAACCACACATGTGATGACTTACTCCATTGTTAAGATACCATAGACTCTTATCATCACTTTCTTCATTAAGTGCTAGCAATAGTGTTGGATCTTCATCTTCTTCTTTGTCACCAACAAGATTGACCCTTTCTTCAACATTGGTTCTACACTCATGACCATACTTATGGCAATTATAATATTCAACATTAGATTTATCATACTTCCTTTCATTTGTTCTACCAAAATTGCCTCTACCTCTTCCTCTTCCATGACCTTTGGTGGGTTAATAACTCCTTTCATTATTATAAAAGTTGGCATGATCTTCTCTTCCACCTCTCCCTCCTTTTCCTTGGCTACGTCCACGTCCTCTTTGATTTTTTTCTCCTCTATTTTCTTTCAAAGAAGCTTTGGCATTTAGGACTTGCTCCAAAGGCTCCTCATATCTTCTTTTGAACCTTTCTTCATATGCTTGAAGTGACCATCAATTGGTCCACTGTCATCAATTCTAAATCCTTTGACTCTTCAATTGCACAAATCACAAAATCAAAATTTATGATTAAAGAATGAAGAATCTTTTCTACCACACGAATATCTTCCATCTTCTCTATATAACGCTTAATTTGGTTCACCACCATCATCACCCTATTGCCAAAATTTAAAATTGATTCAAACTCCTTCCTATACAAGGATTTAAACTCTCTTGTAGAGTTTGTAGGTGCACCTTCTTCACCTTGTCAACACCTTCAAGGGAAGTTTTCAAAATCTCTCAAGCTTCTTTAGAGATTAGACACCATCTCAAACATAACTTCATCTAAACTTTGATAGATGAAGGTAATTGCTTATTGATCCTTCTTTTTCATCTTCACTAAAATCTCCTTCTCATTTTGTGACAAAATAGTCATATCTTCAAGGAGGGTATTACCTTTCTCCACAACCTCACAAGCATCTTGGGAACCTAACAAGGTTTTCATGCAACAACACCAATTGTCATAATTCTCACTAGTAAGATGAGGGAATTGAAATAAGTTCAAGTCATTACTTGTTATCTCTAAACTCGCTAAGTGAATTTCTCAACTCACTAAGTGTTTCTTTCAATTAACCATAATCTAAGCTCTAATACTACTTTGTTAGATAAAACTAAAAGAAACTTTAGAAAAAATAGAATAATATTATTAATTTTAGGCTCGTCAATTAAATAGGTTGATACCTATTTATAATAGAGCAATTTATAATCATTATATGTCTTTTAATTAATACACTAAATACAAGTAATAAAAATAACTCTTCAAATACTAGTTACTTAAGAATAATGTCCATTAATACATAATAAATGACAACTCTTTATCTTACAATCATTTATTTTTTAATTATTATTTCTACATTCTTTGCTCCTGGCTCGTGTTAGTGCTCTTTCTCAGATGCCATATCATCTCTATAATTAGGATTTGAATGCTCATGAGTATCATAGGGCATTTCCTGTTGCGAAAGGGTTTAGAGTTTTAGAGTGTATAGAATGAAACGACGACGTTTCATCATGTTTCCCACTGCCATTCTACCCACTTTGATCTCGATCTGATTTTGAGCATTTGACAAAGACAAGTGTTATATATAAAACTCATAATTCATAGTGTGGAGATTGAATAATTGCTATAACGTGTTCCTCGTGAAAAATAGGAAAACTTACGATGTCCATAACAGAAGGATTAATAGCCTCCAAAAGAAATTACTTCACCTGTTCAAAATATGATTCTTCAGAAATACATTAATTACCAAAATTAAACAATGGGAATTCATCAAGAGCCAGTAACGATTAGGAATTTGCTGGTACACAAAATTCTAAGAGATTTTATGTACAACATAGGTCCTTAGTATTATTATAATAGTTGTTCCTCATCACGGTTTTTTTAATCAATTTCAAATCTTGATTCATTCTCCACCCACCTACATGAATTATAAATTAACATAATGAGATAAAAATTAACATAAAAAGATAACCTAAGATGAGTGATGATCACACTCTTACAAATTTATGTGAGAAGATGTACAAGTTTTTCAAGATAAAATAGGTTCTTTCCAATAATAATTAGTAAACAAAACAAATAAGATACTTTAGTAACTTAAAATAAAGGAAGAAGAAGATGTGAAAGAGAGCATACTCATTAAATCTTCTCAAAAATATTTATAAAGAAGAAAATAATATTTCTAAAATCACTTAAATTAAGTCAAAAGATAAGATGTAACTTAATCTAAAAGATTAAGTCTAAAGATATGATAAGACCAAGTCAACAAGTCTTAGTCAAAAGATTTTCTTAGTTAAAAAAAAAATTCTATATTTAATCAAATAAAAAATTTTAATTTTTTGAAATATTAAACAAAAGTATAACAAAAGGTCGGAAACAACGAGGATGAAGAGGAAGGAAAGGTTTGGGTTGGGAGCGAGGTGTGGGAAAAGGTACAGAACAAGTGGAGTGCACCTTAATTCCTAATTTTGCATGATCATTAAGCATGATTATCAACCACATATTTTAATTACTCATTGGAACTCAATGTTTGAATTTGTTTGCATGATGTCTTGTTTTGAGGTTAAGCCATTTGTTCTACTTCTTGTAGTTCTTCCTTTGAGATTGAAGTTGGTTGTGAGAGGAAGCTTATACAAATTCAGCTTAGTGCACTGGTTGTACATAATAAGAATCCAAGTAATGTAGCAAAGTCTTTCTTCTTCCTATTCATTGGTTGTATATAATATATTGCTAACCCACACATCGCGCAGTTCCTCTATTTTGCCCAATTGGTTAAACTTTGCCATGCTTCTCGCGGGTGGAAAGGTGAGCCTCTTGCTGCTAGCATTAGTGAATATAGTGTTCTTGTTGCAGTATATGCACATGAGTTGTCATGTTATGGTCTTGAAGCATGACTTACAAATTATGTTGCAGGTACTTCTAATTAAGGAGTTAGGAACGAAACTTTTGGAGTTTGCCTTCTTCCTTTTAATTTTTTGCATTGTGCATATCATCTCCTAATTATGTGTTGTATTAACTATCTTTAGTGTATGAAATATTATGCGTTGCATATTGATGTACCTGTGTGCACGTAAGAAAAAATAGCTATGTTAAAAAAATTATAAATTAATACTTGTTAGATATATAGAACTTGTGACTAATGTTTTATTTTTGACATGGTCTGGTGAGTTAAGAAGTAAGCTGAACCCCGGCTTTCTTTTTTTTCTTAACTGAATATACTATATTTCTTTAAATGGTTAAATATCATTCTTTCATGCTTCCCAAAAAAAAAAAATTTCTTTCATGTCTTTAGAAAGTGACTGGTCAACTCGTTTGTGTGATCTCACTTGATTATGCTCCTTCAATTACCTAACCTAGGTTGCATTATGCCATGTATCAAATATTTCAAATGACCATATTGAGAAAATCAAAGCAAAGAATAAGCTGGAGAGAGAGTAGATGCAAGAATATAAAAGGAAGTTCAAGTACAAAAGCTTTGGATATGATGCTGGTTTCTATATTTTTACAAGGAGAACATTATCTCTATTGGTATTTATTTGCACTACAACTTCGCAATTTACTTGCTCAATTTGACGCGTCATTGAAGTCATTCGAGAATAAATGCCTTCATGAAGAAATATTGTGTTTTATTTTAGTTAGGATAAAAAATCTCAATAAAGTGACATCCTTTCTTTTTTGGCAACTGAACCAGCTCTCCAAGAGTGTTCCAGCCAACCCACAACACTAATGTTGTTCCTGGCTAATCCTTGTTGACAAAGTAAAATGTTTAGGTAATTTTATTTTTATTTTTATGATAAACACATCTTTTGTGTTTGATCTGACTACTTACGTGGCAGCAATTGTTCCCCTGATATTTAGTGTATTTTGAATAGATCATAATACAAAATGGATTATCAAATGACACATTTTTTATTAATAATAATATTTTTCGGTGTTTAGATAGTTTGAAAATTTGTTCTCAACGTTATTTGTAGATTAAGTAATGAATTAATTTTGCAATAAATTAATTAAGAGAAAAGTAAAATAATTTAGCATTATTTTTCTAATATAATTTCTCGCAGAATTAGTTTCAACAAAGACGAGGATAGGATATCAAATTTAGAGATGCAGTTGTCACCGTTAGTAGATAGATGTGAAAGTTGAATCTAAATTGGTCGAAGATTTTACCTTATTGACATAAGATGACTAAAAAATAAAAAATAAAAAACACAAGTGTAAAGTAATTCATGTCTTACTACTTATACTAGATATATACCTTCTAGGTTTATTCTCTCAAATCTCAATTTCACACAATAATTCAACGCTCAAATCCTCCAACAAGGGCAATGATAGGGTATCATATTTCAACTTTGTCAAGTATTAGGGTCAAAGATATGTTGGAGACTCAGGAGCACAGAAGGAAAAACTCTGGGCTATAGTCACAAACCATAACTATTGACATATGTTTATAAACTTATTCTCACACTTATTACAAACTACAAGTATAAGTTATAGTGACAGATCACAACTACCAGTGTTAATAAATTTATTCCCGCACCTATTACAAATTGTAGGTATAGGCTATAGTGACAAACAATACATGTGATTGAATTCTATTCAAAATTCACACTAAATTTATGTGTATATATATGCCAAATAGACTTATACCCACATATATTATACCTACAGCGACACTTTTTGTTTGTCACAAAATGTGACATTTCTTGTAGTGTTGCCCTCAAATTTAGTGTAAGTTTGTTGTATATTAGTAACATAGTTTAGGTTTTTAGCTAAATTAATATCTGGAACTTGAACACTAAATAAGCTATTAATAAATACAATTAAAATATCTAATTTCATAAGCATAATGGATAAGTACCTAAGCAATTAGGTTATTTGCTTTGACAACTATGACACCCTATCAAGAAATTGAGACGGGATTATAAGGAAAATTTTAGCGTTAAATTATTGTGTAAAGTTGAAATTTGAGAAAACAAATCTAAAAGGTATTTAGTATAAGTAGTTAGACATGAGTTACTTTATACTTGTAATGTGTATTTTATTTTTTAGTCCTTTTATGTCAATTTGATAAAATCTTCAACCAATTTAGCTAAGTTCAACTTTCGCATCTAACAACTGCAATCTCTAATTCATTTGATTAATACAAAAAAATAGTACACGATATTCAATATACTATTTCCGAAAACTTGTCACTTCGTTAAATTAGATCGTAAAAATCCACTATTGATATACATACACTTCCCCAACACATTCACCACTTTCACATTGATAAGTCTAATTCAATATCAAAATTTTCTCAAACCAACCCAAACCAAAACCATTCAAACGAATCATACGTTTCCCTTTCAAATAAAAAAGGGTAATAACTTTACTTTTCTTAACTTGATTTAAATAATTTTTTTTTTATAATTTTCGCGTTTCCGTTGAAAGTGCAAATTTTTCTTAATCTCATACTTAAAAGACAAAAAAAAACAAAAAAACTAGTGAGATGAAGTAAGTAGAAGATGAAGCCAAAAGGTGGTTTTAATAATGACATAGCTAGAGAAACGAAGTACATAATTAATTAATTCTTCCCCGAGTAGCAAAACACATAATTAGTAACCAAATTTGAAATAGTAATAATAGAAAGAAAGCATTTAAAAATGGGAAAGGCGATTGGATTATTTGTTAGTCCTGACGATGGGATCAATTTTAACAGGAAAATTAGCAATCTCGTCCCTCCAGGGGCTATTGGTGGAGGCAGGTTGGATGGTGTTCAAAGCAACCCAAACAGCAGTGTTACACTTGAAGCCAGATCCAAAGGCCATCTGCCACACCCTATCACCCTTCTTCATCCTCCCCTTGGCCTCGCAATAAGCCAACTCGTACCACACCGAACTAGAAGAAGTGTTCCCAAACCTATACAGCGTCATTCTAGAAGGTTCCATGTGCCAATCCTCAAGTTCGAGACTCTTCTGCATGCGGTCCAGCACAGCCCTCCCTCCCGTGTGGATACAGAAGTGATTGAACGCAAGCTTGAAATTCGGCATATAGGACTCGATCTTCGTCTTAAGGATCTTCCTCTCTACGAGGTTCACCAAAAACTTGAGCTTCTCAGAGGCAGGTAGGACAACGGGGCCCAGCGAAGTGATGTGCACCTTCAACGCATCCCTGGCTACGTTCATGAGCTCCTTCGACAGCGAAACGCCCACCTTGAACTCCTCGTCCTCTTCCTGGAAAACGCACTTGTAGCTGTTGTCATCTGCTCCCACGTGCGTGCGAAGCGTGTGGACCAGCTCGTACTTGGAGCGTGCCCGGTCAGAAGCATGACTTGACAACAGCGCCGCGGAACCCCCCATCCTGAAGAGGCAATTCACCAGCAGCATTGAAGGGTTGTTGCCCCAATACATGCTCGATATTTCGTTTTCCGTGCTCAGCACCAGCGCGTACGAGTTCGGATGTGCCTACTCAACCAACCCCAGTTAGTACCCAACAAAACAGATTCTCATCCACAATAATAACAAAGAGTAGTAATAACAGGAACGTACTACCAAAATCTTGTTGAAATCTCTGACCGAAATCAAAGGCAGTTCAGGGTTATAAAACGAAAATTTGATGTAGTATTTATTAAGGAAATTGCTTTTCTTTTAAAATTTCCTCTACATGTACGAGAACTTTTATCATCTAAGAATTCTTTATTTCTGTCAAAAAAATTTATTTATTATTTTTTTTAATTTAATGTTTAGCCAATAAACTTGAGACACGGACTTTCTTACATGGTTCGTGCAAATAGTCTTCGTGCTCTGTATGTACCACTGTTGATTTTTATTAAAAGCTTAATGTCATACATTTTTGTTTTATTTTATCTCTCAATTAATAGATTGATACAAATTTTGTTCTAGAAAGAAAATCTGTTACTATTAATATACTTTTATTATGATTTTTTAAACTTTTATAATTATTATAATTTTATAATTTTTTGAACTGTCATGATTAAGATAATTAGGTTTTTTATAAATTGAAAGACAAAATTTGTAAAGAACAATTTTTTTAAGTAGAATCTTCGTGAATGCAAAACTTTTAAAACAAAAAGTGTAATTAAACATTTATTTAAAAAACTGAACCGACAAAAATATTCGTACATTTATTCTCATCTTCCTCTAATTTTTACATTTTTTTTCTGTTTTGCTTTTTCGTCACATTTGAGGTGGTTTATTCATAATTTTTCAAAGATTTAACAGAAATCACAGGTTCGTGTGTTTGTTACCAAAACTTAGCAAGTAACATTTTTTTATAAGATTAATAATCATCTACCTATAAAATAGTTTAAACTAATATTTAATCACAATCTTAAACTGTTATAGTCATTTTAGAAAAAATCAAGTTGATATTATTTTCTATTCTATCTTTTTTCTCTTATACTCTTATCTCACTTCTCTCTCTTCTTTATTGATATCTCTCTTATGTAAAATTATTATTAATATATATTTATTTTTTATTCCATATTTTTAATATTTTTATTATATTAAAGTAAAACCATTCACTTGGATGCTAGAGTTGTTTTCATTTTAAATTTGTTTTTTATATAAAAAAATTATAAGTTTTAATCTCTATAGAAAGTTAGGTTTAGATTGTGGTTAACAATAGAGAACATTTTCAAATGCTATAAAAAAAAAACTGGTTGTGATAAACTGCTAAAAAAAATGTATAAAAACTAAAGCTTACAAATTTTTCGTATAGAAACTACCTAAAACTTAAAATGAAGATAGTTATCGAGACCAATAAATAGTTTAAGTGTTCAACTTTATATCACTTATCTCATACATCACTTTTCCTCTCTTTCTTTTATTTTTTATCTCTCTCCCATAGGCCCATCATCTACTTCCAACTCCAATGGACATTACCCATTTTCCAAAATAATAAGTGGCTCTCAGTTAGTAAATGGTTGATCTAGACCACTATATCTCATTGTAGAACTACTCTTTCTCATTGTTGTCACCTGCATAGCCCACCCATGACCCATGCAGGTGTTAGAAATAAGATAAGTGGGTCTCGGTAAAGGGTTGGTCTAGACCATTATATCTCATTATACAACTACTCAATAAGTGGATCTCCCTTGGTAAAAATGGTTGATCAAGACACTCTCTCTCATCATAAAACTACTCTTAAAACTGATATTTTATATTAATTGTTTTGCCTCCTACGTAGCCCACCCATGACCCATGTAGGTGTAGAAACAAAATACGTGGATCTAGGTTGGTAAATTGTTGATCCAGACCACTTTATTTCATTGTACAACTACTCATAAAAATAAGTGGGTCTGAGTTGATAAATGGTTGATTCATACCACTATATCTTATTGTACTACTCTTAAAAATAAGTGGGTCTCCCTTGGTAAATGGTTGATTAAGACCACTCTTTCTCATCGTACAATTATTCATAAAACTAACTTTTTATATTAATTATTTTGTCACTTGCCTAGTCCACCCATGACTCATGTAGGAGTTGGATACAAAATACTATGAAAGTATTACAAATATACTTTTCAAGTTATGCATGGAAATTTAATCTTGTAAATTGTATTAGTTTTTTTAAATTAAAATCATGTTTATGTTTTGGTTCATGCGGTGCGAGTTTACAACAACAATTTGTTGGAGAGGAATTAGAAGTACACAACAACGTGTTATGATTTTCTCGCATTAATGGGAGAAGAGAGAGAGAGAAAAAAAAGAAAAGAAAAATATATAGTTAATTATATAATATGAAATAAAAAAAACTTTTGGCCATAAAATTGTGATAATATGAAAATTGGGCTCGCGTGGGTATTAAATGTTCTGTACAAGTTTTAAAATGCTTTTGGATGGGAGTGACTTTTACGTGTATAACATGTACGGGGTGGGGGGCAGCACTTTTTTTCTTTCCTTTTTAAGAATAGGTATATTTTAACAAAATCTTCTTTGTATATGTGATAACATAATTAAAATATTTAGTTATTTACTAATTAGGTTAGACTTTGTTGACAAAAAATAATACTACATGCATAATACATGAACATTTGTATAATATATTTAATATTTTATTTTTTATTTCTGTTGTCTTGATACTATTTATTATATTTATATTTTTTCTCTAATTGTATAATAAGACATAAGAGTTTACGCACTATTTTTCTAGAAACAAAATACTATGAAAAAATATTACAAAATACTTAAAATTATCGTGACGTGGAAACTTGTAATATGAAAGTATCATTCTTTATTAATGCACAAGTGCCACACAGAATACTATAGTATGACTTGGAACAGCCGAACAGGTGTATGAAATCGAAACAAACTGTGAGAGTTTTACGTACAAATCTTGGAAGATACACATTGTTGATGAATAAACTCGAGACAAGAAATTCCATTTCTTCAATAAATTGTCCACAATTTTTTTTAAGACCAAAGAAAGAGTTTAAAACTAGAGATACTAGAAGAGTAATAATACGAGTAATGATATTTTAATACATTCTATATTTTTTAATATTCTATTAATATTTCTTATTTTTTAATTTCTTTTTATTACATCAAATTATCTATTATACTTATATTTTATTTTTTCTCTCTCTTCTCTCTCCATGTGTTATAGGATACTTATGATGTCTAAATATATTTTTCTTAATAATATATAGAAATATGTATATGGTGTATACTTAATTCACATTATTTATTTATTTTAGTATATTATATTATATTATATTTATTATTACATTAATATTTATTTATCATTATTTTTTAAGTGTTTTTACATTAGCAATCACATGTATTTTTTATTAGAAACCATTTTATTTGAGTTAGATAAAATTATTTTTTAATATATACTCAGTTATATATCCAAGATTCGATTTTAAAATCACTAATATACCGAAACAACTTTTAGTACATGATGTTTTGGTTTAGTCAATAATTTTAAATTAATGTCTTAAATATACAATTGAGTAAATATTTAGAAAAAAATATTTTTGAAGTAATTTCATCTGACTCAAATAAAATGGTTTCTAATAAAAAAAAAATACATGTGATTTCTACTAAAGAAAATGATAAAATAAATATTAAGTATAGTATCACATAGGTGTTTATTCATTATTTTTTAGAATGGCTAAAGTTAATAAGTGATGCGATAAAAAGAAGCATAGAAAAAAAATAGTATTAGAGAAAAGATTAATATAAATAGCATAAGTAATTCTATATATGTGATGAGAGAAAATAAAACCTGTAGGAGCTGTTTGGCAAAGTCAACAGCAAGAACGCCAGCACTGCACCCCATGCCACTAAGATTATATGCCAAAATGTTCCCTCTAAGCTTGTATCGGTTGACAATGGTATCAGACAAGGAGGGCGTGGGATTGAACAAGCAACAGTTGACAACAAGAATCCCTATGTCTTTGGCTTCAACGCCAGTTTTCTCCAAAAGCTCATCGACAGCTCCGAAAAGCACCGTGTCCGTTTCCCTCCTGGCCTCGTCAAGCGTGAGCTTCGGCGGGATGTCAAGCAGTCCCTCAGGAACATAGGTCCACGGTCCCAAACCGGACCTGTCGAGAATCTTTGTCACCAGCTTGTAGTTCTCGTCGGAGAGAAACCCCACACGCTGGGCCCTGTCCAGAATCGTTTCCTTGGAGCAAAGGCAAGAAGCGCTGGGCTTGAAGCACGCGAAGTCCACCAAGTAAATTTTGTTGGGCCTGCTTGTTAGGTAGTGGTACCCTAGCGATGCCGCCATGCACAACGCTATCATTATCCAAGGGCGAGGCTTCCACTCGGGTGCGTAGAAACACGCTGCGGTAAAAGCAACTACGAGCGCCGTCAATAGAATGTTCATTGTGTTAGGGTTCAGATTGAAATGCTTCACCATTTCTGTAGGATACTAATTATAACCCTCCACTCCAAAGGCTTTGTTTTTGTTTGAGGTGTTGGGAAAGGGAGGGTGCAAAACATGGCCATATATAGAGAACTATTCTTCGGGGTTGGGCAGTCTTGTTATATTAGGTGTTGTTTATGTTGGTGAAAAAAGTTAAGAGGTGAAGTGTGGGAGTTAGAAGTCATAACTATTAGTAATTGTTCTTGTCAGGAGTTAGCTTTGGTTTTAGTTTATAGTCGGTGTCTCCATGCCTTTCAGAGAATATAATAACAATTCATATCATCAAATTAAAGAAGGGTAAAAGATGTGCAGACCAAAATCTAACTTAGATCGAGGCATAACCTAAAAAAAAGAAAAGAGTATAAAATAAAGTAATGAATTCTTATTATTTTTCTATTTTCTATTATATTATAAGTATAATTATTATCTATCAATAAATAAAATAATTTTATATTATCATTTAATTAAAAATTATCAATTTTAAAATATTTATGGTAAAAGTTAATAAAAATTTATCATAAATAATTATAAAAAAATTAATAAATAAAAAATAAAGTTGTAACAATTATAAAATATCATATTAAATAAAAAGAATTGTAAAATAAAGATATAAAGTAATATCAGATAATGATCTTTCATTGATCAAAATGAAAAAAGCTAAACTATATAAATAATTTATAATATAATAGTAAAAAATACATAAGAATATATATATATATATATATATATATATATTTTACTTTTATAATTTTAATAATTATTTTTAAGATTTTGATGTATATAGTTCTAAAAGTATGAGAATCATGTATGTTGGAGTATTTTTTATGTGTCCAAAAATCTCATATGTTTTTATAATAACAAACATTATAACTAAAAAATGATTATTAATAGTTTTTATAAATACTTAGCATTTTAGGAGTACAACGAGTCATTATAACTCTTATGATAAGGAGATTGTGTTCTAAAGGATTAGAATCTGTCTTTGACAAGATAACCATCAGTGTCTTAAAAAATTTATTATGTACACAAGGACCTCATCCAAAACTGATTGAATTATCTCTCTTTATATAAGTACATATTATTTTGTGTGCTTATGATATCTTATAACTTGATTTTTATCTTATGCATATATGTTACCTTGTATATCTAAGAACATTATGCTCAAGAAAATTTTTAAATGTTCATATCTATTTATATAATATATTCTGTTTTGTTTCTTTTTTTCGAAAGGTAAAAGCTTTCTTTAGCAAGCCACCCTTGATAAAAGAGTATTCTGATCAAGCTTCTACTATATAAGAAACAAGTAGAATAATTTTCTGCATATCAATCAAAGGAAGCATATTTAAAAAAAAATAGCTTTTCTACTACACCTTTTTCTCTATTCTCAAAAGAAGACAAAAGTTATGCAAAAGTTCATTTTTAGCATTTAATGCATAGATGTTTCTGTTTTTCCATATAGAACAATGATACTCTTCTCTACATTCTTATATATCTGGCCTCTCAAGGAAAAAGAAACAAGTAAAATACATTTAAGTGAAAAAGTTCTAAACAAGATACAAGTGTTCGTGTTGCTTTGAACGACGTATTAGAAAATTTTTGTAAAAATTTTCAATTCATAAAAGCTTTGACCATATCTTTGTATTTGCTTTGTTAAGTAAAGTCAAGCTTTATTTTGTAATTTTCATATGCTCAT
Organism: Mucuna pruriens; assembly: GCA_025330945.1. NCBI lineage: Eukaryota > Viridiplantae > Streptophyta > Magnoliopsida > Fabales > Fabaceae > Mucuna > Mucuna pruriens. The sequence goes on from JAENHJ010000157.1 coordinate 666,789, forward strand.
CCCAATTAGATATTTATTTGTAAATTTGATATATATATATATATATATATATATATATATATATATATATATATATATATATATATATATATATATATATATATATATAAACAATAAAAATATTTTAATTTTTCTCATTTTGAGCAAGAAAAAATTAATAATCTAACTTTTACTTTGTATTTTCATTTTTTACGATTCTTTTTATTTAACATGACACATAACCTTATTATTACTTCACGTCTTATTAATTAATATTTTTTTATATAATTCACTTAACATATTATAATTAAATTTTACTTGTGATAAAAAAAATTATTTATAGTTCAAAATTTGTTTTTTTTAAATATAAATAAGTATAAAGTAAGATAATTATTAAATGTTAAGTATCAATTGCTTCTTTTATAAAATTAATTTTGTGATAAATATTTCTCATCGATTTGGTCTTGTTTTTTTTATATATAATTTTGTGTTTTCATAATTTTATAACAAAGTGCACGGATTTTAAAGATTTTCAATTTTGCAATTAAATTTGACTTGTGATAAAAAAATTATTTATAATTGAAAATTTGTTTTTAAAATTATTTTTATAACTAAGTATAAAGTAAGTCGATTGTCAACTATTATATGTGAGTTGTTTATTTTGAAGAATTAATTTTGTGATAAATATTACTCATCAACTTAGTCTTTTTTTTCCCCATATTTTTATAATAAAATGTACAAATTTGAAGTGTTAAGTAATTTTTTTAAATATCTATGTTCTTGTAATTTTTAATTTAAACTTAAGAATACAAATAATTTTTTTTGTATAAACTCAATTGCAACATATTTAGTCAACTTGTGTGCACTTATAATTTTGTTTTTATTTAACTAAGAATGTATTATCATATGAAATTTTAATTTATTCACAGCTTAATTATGTAAATTTACTTTGACTCCTAATTTTTACTAATAGAAAGCGCAAATTATGGAAATAGTTATGATACAAATTAATTACTCTTAATTTGTTCTAAAGTTACTCTTTTTAACCATAATCAAATTAATTATGATATACATTATCTAATTAAATTATTATAATACAAATTTCCATTTTAAATGATAATTGAATTAGTTAAATATAAATTGTCTTTTTTAATAGTAATTATATTATTTACAATAAAATTTACTCTTTTTAATAGTAATTAAATTACGTATGATACAAATTATCATTTTTAACGGTAATGGAAAGAATTATGATATAAATTTTCCTTTTTAAAAGTAATCAAATTAATTATGATATTAATTATCTTTTTAGTAATAATTAAATTAATTGTGATATAAGTTATCCTTTATATAAATATTATATTTAAATAAAATATTATAATTATATTAAGATAATAATATAAAATACAATATCTAACGTATAATATATAATTTGTATAAAAAAAACCTGCACACAAGAAAAGGACTAAACCATACTAAAAAAAAATAAAGTATAAAATTATATTTGAAATTGTATGTTTTATATATATACCTTTGATAATATCTATTGCTTGTTCAAAAGTTTTCTTATATCTTTAGTCTTTTATCCAATGAGTGTCCATATATCTCATTTACATTTGTAACTCACAACAGTATGTTGTTTTAGTAAGGATAATCAAGATATATTTATTACATTCTATTTTCTTAAAATCTTGGTCACCTACCATAACCTTTGGTTTAACGGAAAAAGGAAAAAAGTATCTTCTTAGGCCTTGAAAGAAAGAAAATATAGAAGATTAGCAATTTTTCTTTGTAGAGTTACTTAGTTGCAACTATTTCCATATATATTAATCTCCTGATTTATATCAACTTCATCTAGATCATGCAAATTATACAAGATATAATCTAAACCCATGCAAGAAGAGCAACAACAGAAACAAAAAAAAAAGGTCTTATAATTGATGTAATAATTTTAAAGTATTAGTATGTACAAGAGAAGAAATATTGGGTAACATGTAATTAAAAGTTTCAAGTACAAATAAAAAAGCATTCATAGTAAACAAGATAAAGTCAATAATCATTGACAAAATTGTAATTACTCTTGATTTCTCATTCATCTTGACTCGTGAGAAAATCAACAATGTCAAGTTTACTCATTGACATTATAAACTAGTGCTAAAAATCAGAACATGTAATAGTTAACGCAAAAATAGGGAGTGAAGTCCTTGGATTAATATATAACAACTAATAAGTAGATAACAATAACATTGAGATTTTCAGGTTCAAGGTTCCTAATTTTAAGATAAATATATCTTTTACTCACATTGAGACTTTTAGGTTCAAGGTTCCTAATTTTCTCAACCACGAAAAAGAACTCAAAGAGAAGACTAAGCATATACCTCCAAATGATAACTCTAACTATGGTATATAATAGACTTATCCACTATTACAAAACTTAAAAAAAATATGTTTGAATTTGATTTACTTTTGATTCAAACTAGCCATTTCATATAAAGTGCAATTATAATTGAGTCAATCAATAAATTATTCACTCTAATAATATAATTTGATGCATATAGTTAGAGGCTTGAGAACCTACCAAGACAAAAGAATAAATTAAATTCAAACCCACACCATATCGCAACCCACAAAGTAAAAAGTAGGGATTGAAATAATTGACCGATAGATTAGTCATGAAAACTTTAACGTTAGACGAAAAAAGACAAACAAACCAATGCAAATATAAAAAAATAAAAAAGGTGCAAGGAGGTAGAGTAGTGAGGTGTGAAAAGTTGAATTTAATTTTTACCGTTAATATAATATAATATAATATAATATAATATAATATAAAAGAAATTACTAATAAATCCTTAGGTGTTAAATACAATATATTAAAAAAATAATACTATTATAAGATGTGGTAACTTATGATAGTGTTTAAATATTATTGGGTAAAGGTTTTGAAACAAAATATATATAACTTGTAAAGGAGAAATCACCACAAAAATTGGTTTTTACATTAATAATAAAATATTTAGTAATTAATTGAATTTACATATATTCATTTCACACCTTATTTGCATAGTATTTTAGTTAAAATAATTTGTATTTTTCTATTTCATATAGCTTAGTTTTTTATTATTTTTGTTGGTTTTTCATCTCTTTGAATTTGTTACGATTTTAAAGTTATTTTAGTTTTAAAAACTCATTTTATGAATTTTGGGAGCATGGAGCATGTGAGGTTTAGTAGAAGCATTATTGAATCTTGGAGTTGTCATCAGATCAAACTAGAAGCGTACTAGAAGCGTTAGGTACAAAATAACTAGAAGGAGAAAAGAAAGAATGTTTCGGCTTGATAGGGCAGCCGTGTCCACAAGTAGCCCATGAAACATCTTGTTACTCATGAAGCAATTTTTGTTTGGGGCATCCAAAGAGTTGACAACATGTTTAACTGGTAGTCTGTGATACACCCTGTTGTATGTGAAACATCCAAAGAATATTGTTAAAATGTTATAGTGGTAGGTTGACATATTTTAACCAAATATGATTACTCTCATTTTCGTTTAATATCAAATTGCTCTGTTAACACAGCCTTCAACGTATATCGATAAAATTGATTGCTATTTGTCTCAATGTATATTTAAGTGATCTGATTACTCCCTTAGCAAAAAAAAAAAAAAAAAACTCAGCAAAAAATACATAAACTTCGCAACTTTATTTATTAGGTAGATGTACATCAACTATTTTATTATATTGATGAGCTTAGGGATACGTAAATTTAATGGAGGGGTTGCATTCTTTGAGAGAAGAGAATGTACATTGCATTATTAACAAAATGTTAACTTTGTTAATTGATTAGCTAGTTGCGTGATGCACATTGAAGAGGGGGAAGTGCTACTATCGACACGTGTGAAACTACAAGAGACACCTGTACCCTCAATGCAGAGTTCCAAATAATTACTATATGATATGGTTGGATTGTGGTTAGAAGGATTTGAAGATTTGGACAAGAGTTAATTTGGGCACGTATATTGTTGGTAGTTCTGGCTGAGGGTTTTAAAAGTTATAAATATTAGTAATTGCTTTTGTCAGGGTTAGCTTTCCTTCTGGCATGGGTCGCATGGTAAGAAATAACTCACCATGTGGCTTACATATAATGACATGTAGTTTTGGTTAAGTTTTAATAAAAAATAGTTTTATTCTTTTAAAACTTGAGATTATTTTTTAATATTTATTTTAAAGTAGATAAATAATATTTATATTATTGATTTAAAAAATATCAGTTGGAGAAGATGTATATTAACATGGTATCTCATGTACTATTAAATGTTACAATAATTACTTGACTTTTTGTAAAATACATCATTAACCGGTTAGTAAATGTTACGTGATCATAGAAATAAAAAACACTAGTTTCATATTTTAAAAAATAAAAAATAAAAAATATTTTACAAGAATTAAAATTCACTCACAAAGATAATTTAACCTTATTGTGTATATTCAACCTTACATTTGCCAAGGAATTTTATTAATAGCTAGAATTAAACGTTCAATTCCATGGATGTATGCTAAAGTATGAAACTCTGTGGGATAACTTCGAATACTTAAATATGAAATTAATTAGCAGATGCATGGTTAATTAGCAGATGCATGATATATATATATATATCCAAACAAATTATTCCTATTGGGGAAGCAACCATTAGAGGTAACAAAAATGTTGTGTTGGCATCCTATATGCTAAGTGATATATAACCTGGCTAAAACACGTTTCAATTATTTCACTTGCACTAATTAACCTCCAATTTTCATCATAATTCCATCTCTAACGCCTCCACATTAATAACCCAGTTTAGCACCCTCAAATACATTTTCCCTTCACTTGTGTACAATGTCATTAATTATATATATATATTGATTAAATTAATTACATTTTATTTAAAAAAAATAAGCCAAAACTTATTAATAATGAAAAAGCAAGGGGAAAAAATAAGGCATGAGGACCGGTTCGGACATATGGTAGAGGGGAGGACGGCGAGACTAAGGAGACAAAAAGCAAATATTTGAAGAGGAATTTTTAATTAATTAATTAATTAATATGTTTATTTGACTTCTTAATAGAAATAATTTGTAGCCTAAGTTTTCATAACTTAATACTTTTAAATTTTGATACTTAAAATTAAATTTGAAAGCTGATCTGATTCTATAAAAAATGATTTAATCAGTTTTTTATTCTTTTTAGTTTTTGAATTAATATTTCAAATTTTATTGAACTGAATCGATTTATAAATGACCATAAACATATATTTATATATAAAATTACCTTATCTATTATTTCATTGGGTCCATAAAATATCATAACTGTTCTGTAAGGCATGCTCCCACTGAACAGAAGAAACAGTTGCAAAGAATACTTATTGACCTAATTGATAACTACATGCATGTATCTCTTAATTAAATAAATATTAAATTTAAATGTAAAAAATATATATTAAAAGTAGAATATTAATTTATAATATAATTTATTTTTTATAAAAATTAATCACTTTTTTTCGTAGCAAAATTTTCTCAGATAACACATAAATAAAAAAGAAAAAATAGGGCAATAATCATGTCATAGACTTAGATAGTCTGAATCCCTAGGAAACAAGTATACTGTTACGACGACAGGCCTAAAAGTGGAATCCACATGGATCATAAATAACCACACTGCCAACTGCCACCTTGCCATGAGCATTGATTCAAGCAAAATGAAATCCAAGGTTGTTTAATTGGTCATGCTGCATTTCAACCAATATGTATCAGAGATGGCCCTCGAGATTTAACCCAACAAAATGAATTTAATGTAGTGCAAGCTGAATAAGATATCATAACACGTGGACTGCCTCAAAGAGACCAATAACCATAGTAAGGTATATGTTTCCCGTGTCTCCCACCCAACTGCTTAGGAAATGACACATTATGTGCACAGATACGATACTATATCATATCACGGACCCCTCTAATTAAAAGCAAAAGCAACAGGAGAGCTTCTAGGGTTTAGAGATTAGAGTTGTATAATTTAATTATTTTTTTAATTTTTATTATCATAATTTTTTTAATTTATTATTAATTTTAACTATCATTTAAATTAATAGTTAAATTTTAATTAATTAATTAAAATATTATTTTTCTAGTTAAATTTAAATTATATTTATTTATATTTTTTATTATTATAAATTAACTAAAAAATAACTACAAATTTTAAAAATTTATTACAAATTAATTAAGATTATTTTTTTAACTAATTTTATATTTATTTCATGTTACTATTAATATTATAATAATTTTGTAACTAATTATTTTTACTAGAAATTAGTTACAAAATAATTATTGATTTTAAAATTAACTACAAAATTATTTTGTAACAAAATTTAAATTTTTTAGTAGTGTTATATTAAATATTAAAATGAATCTCGGGTCTATATTTTATTCAGTGTTTTTTTTTTAAATGGAAAGGATGTAATCCCATCATATAATATATGAATTTAATGTTATGATTATTTATAATTATATACGATACCAAATATATTGAGAAGAGAAATCAAGTTATTTTAATTTTTTTTATTTTTATAATATAATGATTTTAATAAATAATATATTTTATTTTTAGAATAATTTAATTTCTTTTCTTCTCACTTTCTATGTATATATAAGATAACATCCAGAAATGTATAAAAATTTACAAGATATAATAAATATATAATTATAATTATGTAATTCAAATTAAAAATATGTGTTTAGATATTATTAAAAGTAAACATTAAAATCATTGTTATTATAAATTATTTTTATAAACTACTTATTATTTACTAATAAGTATAGTATTATCAATTTCATCCTTTTCTTGAAATAATCTATAAAGAGAATAATTTTCATGTTGGTTGGTCAAGGAATAATATTTATATGTTTCTATATTTACATGCTTATATGTCTCGTATATTTATATTAAACTTTTATAAAAAAAAATAATTATAAGATTGGATACTTCACCTATACATATCAATCAAGTATCTAAAACTATCAATATTAGATATCAGATAAGTAACATACACAAATATGTGAAACAAATTAAAATATTGATACTTCATATGTCACCACTGAATAGTTACTTTACCATAAATCACATGTCATGTACCATAACATGTTACTAGATTTGAATACCAGCAGGTAAATGGATATTAATGTTTTTTGGTCTGGTACTAATCCATCTCCATGACAAAATTTTAACTTAATCATCATTTCCTCTGGGAGACAAGTTTAAAATGTGATTGTTATTAGTTGACCAATAATTCATATGACAGAGTACCAAATACATTATGGCTTATTCTTGGTGATGTGAATATTTCCAATGTTGGGTGTTTAAGAGATTCTTATTAGTTCTAAGAACCCAACTAAAATGTGATTCATGGTTGGAGTTCATCAACATGGAAGGTAGGTGTAAGCATCGTTCCTTATACAAGGAAGATTCCTTCTAAGTAACAAGAAACTATTTTTCTTCACCAAATTTAGAGGTGAGTAATTTAAGAAAATAGTTTCAAATGTAAAAAAAAATAGAAGAATGATGACATTGAACAAAAACAGACATCCAAAATTAGAAAAAAAAATGTCACAATATTCACAAAGTTGATAGTCCATACCATAATCAAAACTAAAATCAAATTCAAAACTAGAAAATAAAAAATATTAAATATTCACAAAATCATATCTATGTAACTCACAACCACAACAAAATTTTAAAAAAAATCATAAAATCAAACTCAATTTCATGCATGATAAACTTGGCAATAATTTAGGCAAAAACACACCAAGGAAGATTAAAGAGACTAAAACACAAATGTGCAAACTCAAGAAAGACATTAAACCCCATTATTGAACCTTATTTGTGCTAGAGAGACTCAATTTGGATCGATAGAGAAGAAAAAAGCCTAGTCATTGCAAAGATGGGGAGGAAAAAGAGGTAGAGAGAAAGAGAAAAAATAGAGAGAAAGAAAGAAATAAAGATACTATAGTTGGCAAAAAAGAGACAAAAAGGGGAGAGAAGAATGACTAAAGTTGGGGGAAGGAGGGGGACGGTGCAAACATAACATATTAAAGAGATTTGCAAAAAAATTTAAAGACAAAATTTAACCTCTCCCCTTCTTGTGTTCAATTGTTCTAACACCTATGTTTCTTCTTATGTACATATCTAGAAATATCATGTCGAGATTTTCCACAAAAGCTACATGAAACAAAATAAGTTATAAAGGGTTTATCTTTCTTATCCTTTTTCTTGTCAAATACAAGCCTAATTTTGTCAAATGGATGTCTTTTGCTTTTTGAAAGCATTTCTAATTCCGCATATCCATTCACAAAACTAGCTAAACCTTTCTTAAGACAAGAAATCTCTTTTCTTGGTTTTCAACTTCAGACTATTGCTCCACATTATAAAAATGTTTAGCTCTTTTTAGTTCAAGAGTCTTGTTATCTTCAAACGTCTTCTCTTTTTCCTTCTTTAGTATTTTGTTTTCTACAATCATCTCTTTGCATTTTTTTGTACTTAAGAGTAATCATATGAGAATTTTCTAAAAGAACATTATAAGACATTTCCTCGTTGTTTGATAAGGATTCATTTGTCTCAAACAAACTACTAGAAGATTCATATATAGATTTTACCATAAATGAGTCTTTGTCTATGTTAGTCATGAGACATATATTAATCTTTTAATCATTCTTTGTGGACCGGTTGGTCAGTAACACTCCCAAAGGATGACAACACCCGACCAACCACTAAGACATGACAAGTAAAAATACCATTTAATGACTGCTAGAGGCATCGCCTGACAAAAACAAGTGTTAGATCTTATGGCTCCATACCTAAAGGCACCCCCTCCCTTCCCCCTAGGGCTAGTAAAAATCAGAGAAAAGGACGTACAAAAAAACAATCACAGGTCCCATCTGTGTCAGTCATTGAGCTCGAGGTAGGGTGTCGTTCGAGGGAAAGTATATAACCCTAATGGATGGCCTAGGACAGGGGATCGATGGATGAAAAGTACTAGAGAGAGGGAGGGAGACAGAGAGATATCTTGTTTACCTAGAAAACCACCTTCGAGTTTTAGACGTGAACATTGGCGTCCATTGTGGGGTCTTGAGAAAATATTTTCCTAATGTCCACAAAATCAAGTAGACTAGGAGATAATCATGCCAATCATAAGACAACAAATGAGTTCTAGCAATGGTGGAAAGGAGAAGGTCTTAAAGCACTTGTTGCGAGTGGTGTCCACTTTGCAAGAGAAAAAGCGAGGAGTAGGCTTGCCTCCACATTGAAGCTACTCGATAATAAGAGGAGGTGGGGGAGCACCATCGAGAGGCAGAGGAACGCCACCTTGCAACGTTGAAGATGGCAAAGGTGAGGGAGGTGGAGCTATAAAGGCAACTTGATGGGATGAGATTGGTTGCTGGGCATATTGAGCCAATACCTCCTCTTACTTTTTGAGGATAGCCTTTTAGAGAGGAAATCGATTAGGTCACCATTCCCCTCCATTTTAGGGAATTGGTTGTGGATTCCTTTGACAAAAGTTAGGGCCCCCACATACACTTGCAAGCCTATCAAATTCAAGTGTATATAAGCAGGAGGGATAACGCCATTAGTTGTAAGCTTTTCCTCGTCACGCTCAGAGGTGTCACCATGCAATGGTTCTTGGGTTTGCTCCTCAAGACCATTCACACTTTCACTGATCTAGCAATGAATTTTGTATCTCAGTTTGCCGTCAATCGAGCTAAAAAGTTAAAGGTAGCCAATTTGTTCGATATCAAACAAGCCAAGAGGGAAATCCTTAGAAAGTATCTCGCGGCGCTTTAACAGCACAGAGTCCAAGTAAATGACCCCAACCAAAAAGTTTTTTGTAAAGGCCATTAATAAGGGGCCAAGGGCAGTCCAGTTTAGCGACTCCCTAGCCTAGAGAAGCATATAGAGGTAGAGGAGGACCTACTTAGTAGACTTCAATTGAAACGTGAACTACCTTCATTTTCAAAGGCTAGCTCAGGACTAGCCAGAAGGGTACACCTCCCACAAGGCGAGAACTACAAGCTTGAGATCATTCCAACTCAACTCACCCCTTTGAAGGTAGGAAGGTCTTGGATCCTAAGAGAGGTGTACCGCGCACAACTGCTGGATATTCCCCCTTCGATCGGATGCTAGCTAGAACCGTCCCGAGAGGAGTGGTGCAAAATCCACCATATGCGCGGACACTCGATGGAGAACTACAAGACCCTATAGACGTAAATTGAGAAGTTGGTCCGTAACGGTCACCTAAATCGCTTAGCAACGTGATGTTCAGTGAATGCCAAGCTGGAGAACACCATCTTTGGTAAAGGACCAGACGCCAAGGCCATCACCATCAAGTACATGGTCATCAATGCATGGGCAACCTACAATATAATATTGGGTCGCTTGACATTAAACCAACTACGAGCAATGGTGTCAACCCTTCACCTCTACATGAAATATCCTATAGTCGGCTGGGTAGGAACCATGTGGGCGATCAACGCATTGCTCTCCAATGTTACAAAGCCAGTTTGAGGGCTAGGAGTAGAGTGGAAGGCCTGACAATTAAGAGGATACGTAGCTGGAGCAACATCTATTTCTTAGATCTTGACCCCTGTCAAAATGAGAAGGATTGGAGGCCTCAGCCAATGGAAGACCTAAAGGAAGTACAAATTGGCACTAAGCCATCAGAAAGAATAAGAGTTAGAGGGAGCCTTGAGGTCGAGGAGGAAAAGAAGATAGTCCGCTTCTTAATAGAAAATTGGGACATATTCGCTTGGACACCGGAAGACATGCCAGGAATAGACGTAGATTTTCTATGCTATCGATTATCTGTTGCCATGGGGGCTCACCTAGTGTCCCAAAAGAAGAGAAAGCTTGGTGAAGAAAAGAGGCGATCAACAAAGGACAAAACGAGCAAGCAGCTACTAGCAACCCGTTTGATCAGAGAAGTTCATTAGTCAACTTCGTTAGTGATAATTCGTATTTTAGACACCCTATAAGGTCTTAAGATGGGTAGAATAAATTCTAAATTGGTAGTTAAGAATCACGTATTAGCTAAGATGCAGTTTTTCAAGGTTAAAATAGGGAAAATACTAATCCATGTTAAGTTGTTGATTTTCACTAACAAAATTAGTAGTCTCATTTTGTAGGTCAAACTAGAGTCCCGAACCATTCCAACTGAGACTGAGACCAAATGCATCTTAGCCAACCAAAGGCATCTTAGCCAATTGAAGCCGAGACCAAGTTCGAGTCGTCCCGACTAAGACAAATTTCTCTCCCGGTCGACTCCGTTCCAATGGTTGACTCTGCATGGAGGTTTCGCAAGCCAACTCCGTCCCAACCTGGTGTAGCCGATTCTAGAGACCGAAGTCATTCCAAAAGAAGCTGGAACCATCATGGAGCGGATGTTGCCGACCCAGAGATGAAGTCATCCCAGTAGAAGCTAGAACCGTCCCGGACCGAAGGAAGCCAATTTCAAACTAGATGCCGACTCCAGCCGACTCCCATCCGTCTGGATCTATCCCAACAAGCAAAGATCGACTCCACTCTAGCAATTTTAGCATATGTTCATTTAGGAAATAGTTAGTTAGTTGAGTCTATTATTTCTATTGTGTTAGACGGTTAATTATGTTATTTCGATTCATCGGTTAGCGAAGATTATCAATAACAAAGCACTATACGCTTGCATACTATGTCGTTCAACTCCATTCACACTTCACTCCTCTTTGTTTCATGGTGCTTTAGTATAGTGTCCATTCAGGCTCGAGTGGATGCAAGACTAGTGTCTAGGTAGCGGCCGATTGCTAAGAAGGAACTGTTAGGGCGCGTTGGCACACTACTTGGTGATTCAACCCCTTAGTACCTAGCTATCTTTGGTGGAACATTGCAGCTACCATGGCGGTCGTTGTGGGAAGCTGAGACCATTTTTCCCCTAAATCCACTGCATGTATCGGTACACTGTTAATCAATGAAGGAATATGTTTCTCTTTACTTGTATGTTTGAAATTCTTGTAGCTTAATCTGTTCTTGAGTGTGTCACGGTCATGCATAATAGGAATAGATCAAGCTAGATTAGGGACTAGTTGGAACCAATCCAAGCAATATTATAAGTAATCAATAGATAACCTATGTCAACCACGGGTGTAATCCATGCTATCTCGAGGCCACGGTTGTGTAAGTTCTCAGTTGAAAATGGATGAATGTTAGGCGGTTGTTGATAAGTGTAAGGATTTAGTCGTCATTTCCTCTATCAAGATACTAGATTTTCCTAAGATAAAGTAGCACAAGTTCAACCTAGTTCATTCTTCTCAAGGACACTTTTGCTTCTATATTGCTAAGGTACAAGGCTGTTAAAGAGTACTCACTGAGCAGTAGGATGCGATTCTTGCAATAAAGATAAAATAGGGATTTTAAGAAAGAAAGTAAATGTATAAGAATTGTAAAGATTACCTATAGTGTCAAGCAAGAAAGTAAAGAATTACTGCTACATTATCTACTTATATTTATCTAACAAATATTTATTATATCGGATACAATGAGCTCAAAGAATGATTCTGGTTCAATTTCTTGGCATGCAAATATTTCCTCGCCAACCTATTTCCTAAGGCAACCACCTAACGTTTGTCCACTGTCCACTGAGGGCTTACACAATCCAGTGCTTCGGTTCTGCTTTGTGGTCGATCATGGAGTTGGTCCTGTAGAGTTGGCTTGGTCTGGCCAAGACACTCCTTTTTGACTTTGACTTCGTCTGGCTCCTCCTTTGACCTACAAAAACAAGACATTATATTTGTGTTAAATAAAATTAATGAATTAGTCTAAGTTTGTATCTTCTTTAGTTTATCCTGGGAAATCTAATCTTAGCTAATACATGATTCTTAACTATTATTTATATTTTATTTTACCGATCTTAAAGACCTACTAAGGGGTATAGACTGTATACTATTAGTTGTCTTAGGAAATAGGTTGGTGAGGAATCACTTGCATACTAGTAATCTTAATAAGAACCATTTCATTTATCTTTTTGTAACTGGTATGATAAATAAATATTGTCCTATTAATTATAGTTAATTGTAGTTAATTGTAGTTGCCTTTACTTTCTTAGGTAATCCTTTACTTTCTGCACTTTACTTTACAAGCTTAAAAATCCCCATTTTACTTTCCGTTATCGCATCCACACTCTACACTATTAGTTTTGCATGTATCTCAGCCTCTTTACACTAAAACTCACTAGAATCACGTGTCCATGAGAGAATCGACCTAGGTTACACCTATGCTACCCATAACATAGGAAATCTAGTATTTTGATAGTAAAAATAATGACTAAATCTCAACCTATCAAATTGGCACTGTTGTTGGGGACACACGTTCTGTTTTCCTAATGTGCCAAGTTTGAGTAGTTGTCGAACCTGAGTTTGTAAAGTGTCGTGTCTAATTTTTTTTAATGGTTGTGTCTATTCTTTTTAATATATTGAGTATGTGTTTTTTTTTACTACTAACTCTAAATTTGTGTTTTTTTACCGACTGTTGAATCTATTTTTTTTACTAACTATTAAGTCTGTATGGGTATACCTAGTTTGAGTCGAGTTTATGTTTTTTTACGCATGCCAAGTGGTTTAGTTTGTCGAGTCCAAGTTCAATTTTTATGCATGCCCAGTCTGATTCAATGTTGGATCTAAGTCTGTATGCATGCATAGTGTGAGTTTTGTTTATGTTTGTAATAATTCACTATATTTGCCGAAACTGTACGTGCTGAATTTTTCATGTGTTGGATTTGTATGTGTTAAGTCAATATGTGTTAAGTCAATATGTGTTGAGTCTGCATGTGAGTGTGTGGAGCAGTTGTGTGAGTAATTTTTAGAAAAAAAGAAAACCAATTTGTGTAAATTTTTCTACATAATATTTTCTCTTCTTCTTTGTATTTTGCATTCATTTTTCTTTTCTGTCTCCTACATTTGTTTTTCTGCATAAATTGTTATGGTTTTTGCATTCATTTTTTTCTTCTGCATAATTTTTTTTGCATCTTAAGCATCATGTTATTTTTCTGCATAATTTTTTTTCTGTTAAATAATGTATTATTCTCTCCTCTTTCTGAAATTTGTTCTGTTATTCGAATCATTTCATTGTTTTCGGTTAATTTTTCTGTTACATAGGATAATTTGTTTATTTCTTTTTCTTGCATAATTTTTTAATTGTAGTAGCATTTTGTTGTTTTTGACGTTTTTGTATTTATTCTATTAATAACACATGTGCATCCCATCTTGATACCAATATCAAATTTTAATTCTTCTAATCTTGATAATTTTGAGTCGAGTACCAATTTTCATTTTTCTGATCTTGGTAATTTTGATATTGGTTCTAACCCTGAGGGAATAGGCTTATGTGTTATGATGTATAAGTTGGGGTGTCCTTGTTATTCTGATTGGGAACAAGCACGGTCATGCGAACATTATCAGTTTGGACTAACCCATGTGTTGGCTAAGTTTCATGATTTTACAGGAAACACTCAGCACTACTTTAGGGGACCCAGAAGTTGTTGCTAGAAATCAGAGATTGAAGATAGCCTAGAGGAATTGACATCTCTTGTTAGACAGTGAGCCCTTGTTCAATACCATAAAAGGCCACTAATGCAAGAATGTGGTATGTGTGGTGTTGTCAGACATCCAACCAATGCTTGTCCCATTTTGTATGCCATTGAATCGTAGCAATACCAAGCACCACTTTTCCAACAATCGATTCAGCAACCTGATAGTTCATGTTCGCTAGAAGAGTTCATGAAGCAGCCGACATTGAGCAACATGAAATTCCAAGAGGATATATGTGCCACACTATAGGATTTGCACACACAAATTGGAGAATTAACCACCACAACAAATTAGCTTTATTCCAAGAGATTTGGACATAGTCCTTCTCAGACCTTCCTCAGTCCACAAGAAGAAATTAGGAGTGACATAACTGGGAGGAGTTGCAAGGAGTTACCACAACAACAATCAGTTAATTTGCATTATGATTTTTCTAAAAATCTAGAGTCGGGGAATTTTGTTACTAATTGTGATTACACCTGTACTGATCTAACTAAGTGGTATAATGGTGTAGAAATTAGTCGTGACAGTAATGCAGATGTAGGTGCGGGAGTTATAGCTAATTTTGATGTGGTAGCAATACAACCTTCAATAGTCACAAATATAGATGCTGTGTCGGAAGCTGCCGACTCTGTGGATGATGTTGTTGATTCTACTGAGATGACTGAAGTTTCTACATCTGTAGTGGATGTTGCTGATTTTGCTGAGATGACTGAAGTTTTTGACTTTGTAGATGATTTTTTTACTCTACTGAGATGAATGAAGTTTCTACCTCTGCGGTGGATGTGTCTGACTCTATTGGGATGGTTGAGATTGTCGACTATGTAGATATTGTGTCTAATCTAGCTATTATGGTTGAGGTTGCCAACTCGGTGATTGATATTGCTGACCTTACCGATATGACTGAGGGTGCTGATTTTGTGTTGGATATTTCAATCAATATGACTAAGATTGCTAAGTCAGTGGGTGTTGATGTTGATCTTGTTGATAGGACCGAAGGTGCCGATTCTCTGGTTGTTGATAGGAAGGTCAGCATTGAAAGTGCCGACTCTGTGGTTGATTTGTCGAATAGTGTTAAAGTTTCCGACTTTGGGATGGATATGTCGGGTTGTGTTAATATGGTTGAAATGGTTGACTTTGTGGTCAACATTGCTGATTTTGCTTATGAGTGAAATTTTGGATTCTTTGGCTAATAGGTCTAACTTAACTAATGTTTTAGATACTACAAGGTTTGCCCAAAAGACCCATACATAGTCCTCAGCATTGACTACCTAGTTGACGGAGCCTCTGGATACAACCTTTTAAGCTTCATGGATGCCTACTTGGGATACAACTAGATTTGCATGCACCCTTGAGATGAGGCAAAAATGACGTTCATCACTGATAGTGGCAGCTTTTGCTATAAGGTAATGCCTTTTGGTTTATAAAATGTGAGTGCAACCTATCAGAGGTTGATGGATAAGATTTTTAAGGATCGAATCAGCCACGATTTGGAAGTGTACGTGGATGACATGGTCATTAAATCGGCCATCGGCGAACAACATTGCGAGGTACTAACCTGAGTACTCAAGGTACTAAGAAAGTACAAGTTGAAGTTGAACCTAGAAAAATGCTCGTTTGGTTATGCTGGTAGATTCTTGGGTTTTATGTTGACGAGAAGAAGGATTGAAGTCAACCTTAAAAAATGCAAGGCCGTGATCAACATGCGAAGCCCTAGAAATGTGAAGGAGGTCTAACAGCTTGCTAGGATGTAAACACTATTTTAAAAAAAGAGTAGAATAGCTTCTCCTCTTCTACTTCTCTACCCCGACTCCTCTCCCCACCACCAACCCTCCTTCCTTAATAGAAACCCCACCAATGACTCTACTCTACTCCACTCTTTACTTTACGTTCATGCTTCCACTCTACAACCATCTTGCTACCCATCTATAATCGAAGGGACATAGCAAAACTCCCCACCAACAACCCTAGCATCACTATGGAAAAAGCTTCGCAAAAAGTCAAAAAGGAGCATTCTTGGGTTGCCTATAAAAAGGAGAAGGGAATGTAAAAGAAAGGGGACAAAGGGGGACTTGGTCGAAAAAATTAGGAGTTAGAAAAAGGGGAGGAGAAAAAGCTTCGAAAAAGTGGGTTGGGAGGCTGGCTGAAATTTAGGAGAAATGGAGGAAAGAGATTAAGGTTCTGACACCCATTGGTGAATGTAGAATGTGGAAGGAGAAGAGAGAGTCAAACATTCCAAAATTGCAACAATGATGGGTGCTTTACTCAAGTAATCCTTTTTTCCAATCCTTGCTCCCTGTAAAATTTGTTTTTCTTTTATTAATACTCAGTTTAGTTGAGATGACTCTAGAACGGGGAGCCATTTGAATGGCTCCCTACTCCCATTCCCCATATCCTAATTAGATTTAGATTTTTCAATTGAATTGTAATGAGACACAGAGGTTTCCATTCCAGCTATCCAAAATGGCTTTTCCTTGAACTTAGATGTCTTACTTCTCGGTGCTCCTCAGTTTCTTCTCTGTCTGCTTCCCGAAAGGAAAATTCTGATCTTAATGGTCCATGGAAGAAGAGGAATCTTGCTGAGTTTGGAACTGTTGCTCAAACTTATCTTTGGGAATTGTTAGATTGATAGTTTTAAAGCTTCATGGTTCTGAGGGCATCACTTCAGCCTCAGTGGCCGCAATAGCTCATATGATAGAAACCCAACCGACAAAGATAAAGATAATTTGCATGACACTAGAGGTCTCATGACTAGGCCAAAACCAAAATGATGAAACAATCTATGTCGGACCTAAGTTCGAGAATTAAGGAAAACTTAGAGCAAAGTGAGTCAGAAGCTGCAATAAAATGGGTCATTTTATTGCAAGTTGATGAAGAATGAAACTCATCTTAAAGAACACAAATAAATTCCAAAGTCATTGTGATGTAATTTGGGCTAAGTAGTTAGTTAGGATCTATTTACATATATTTTTGCATAATAATTCTGATAGCTAGTATATTGGGAATTATAGCGGTTGAGATTTTAGATTGAGATTTTAGATTGAGATTTTAAATAGAGATTTTAAATAGAGATTTTAGATAGATATTTTTTATTGAGATTTTAGATAGAGATTTTTTATTAGTTAAAATTTTATGTCAATTAAAATATTATTGGGCTTTAACTTTCGGGCTGCCTAGTTAAGCCTATTTAAATAAGTTCTTCTAATCAATCAAAATTAAGAATTTGGAATTTAATAAAATTTGTGTTTTCTCTTTATGAAAACTTTTCCTTTGTTCTTAAGATTAAAAACTTTTTTTATAGTGTTGGTTCTACCAACAGGTCGTGATTCGGGTCGCGCTTTCTTTTATAACTTTGATTCTACTAACAGGTTGCGATTAACATCAAGTTTCCTCTTTTTATCATGTCACACTTTAATAGCTTTAGTTCTACCAACAAATGCCCATTAGGATTAAATTCCTTTTCACATCCCTTTTCCTTTTCTGATCCAATAAAATCATATCATCATAACTATATGTTTGAGGCCGTGAAGCTTGATAATTGTAGTCTATTGACGTTAATGTCTTTAGAACTTCCCGCTTGCAGAATTTTAGTATGCTACATTGTCGTGATCCTGCTAATTTGAACTTGATGACCTTAATGCTTTCTTCTATTTTGGTGTCGAATTGTCCTTTTCTCCACCGCATCAGCATCACTTCAAATTCGTTTCAAAATTAACAATATCAAAGTAGGACAGCTTGACCACATTAACTCTGCGAGGTCAATCTTTACAAGAATTTGATCTCTGCGTGTGAATCTTTGAGTAACTCTGTATGCAACGTTTTTAATGATGGTGAAGCCATTAATTCTTGATGATTGTGAAAATTTGACAGCACCTTTTTAATTAGTCTTTCCCCTGTGGTTGCCGGGTAATAACCAGTCTTGAACTCACGTGACCTATCCTGAGAAAATTATTTTGGATAATTTTATCCAGTTGATCTTTCGTCTTTCAATCTAGGAATATGTCCAAAATTGAACAAAAGCAGCATTGAAGCACCGTTGATGATTTCGCTTTGAGTTGAAAAGATGTGGGTACTATCTGAAGCATTCATCAATTGTTCCCTTTTAACACTTATGGATACTTCCAAGTGCAATCAATTGAACCGAATGACATCCGTCAGAATTCTGCTCCAGTGACACTAAACGGTTTTATTGTTGGAAATCTTAATTAAATTAGAAGCCAAGCAATAATTGTCATGGAGTAAAAGGCTGTTATTGTCGCTTCACAAAAAAAGAGGGAATGGTCATCACGTTCAAGGAAGTGGGATGACTTAGCGAATTCTTAAAGGAGTCCAAAAAGGTGATGACTCGTTGGAATCAAGGCAATGAAACTTTTATGGCATAATCGGTTGATAGTTACAGCCAAATGTCAAAAGCAGTTGAAGTAATCAATTATGTTGAAATCGGTGCACCTTAGTAATAAGAAAAGGAATCATGGGACTTTAGGGGCTTATGGAATTATTGAATTCCTTTCCTTATTAACACTTGACGTGGACAGCTAGTGATTTACGTGATGGTTTACACCTAATGGAAACAAGGCTGAAATGTGGAAGGAAAGGACAAGCAAAAGATTTATATAATAATCATGATTATTCCATCCTGTTTCGGTGGTACACTTACGTGGATTTGGCTTTTTGCTGCTGCCTCGTTTCTTTTATTTATCCAAGCCTCGGTTTCATTTGGTCTCTTCTTGGAAAACGGCCAATGGCAGCCTAAGCAAAAAGATGACGTCAATCTAGACACCTCCACATCTAAATGCATGCAATACTCGCATCCGAGTTGTCATCAAGATCCACGGCAAGAGTAAATTGGAGGGGTTCCCTTTCCAGGGATATACCTTGCATGTTTTGACACCAACACCGTATGCCTGAACCTCTTTTTCCATCACATTATGTCCTTTCAAAGCATCATCTGGTTCATGTTTAATGGTTGCGGAATCTAATGAGAATATGTTGGAATGTGTTAATGAAGTCTCTGTACCAAGTCCAAAGCATTCAGGTTCAAAGTTGCTTAAAGACGAACGGACATGGAGATTTAATATTTTGTGATCCCCAAAGGATTATTATAAGTGGAATGACGCTATTCAGAATGTTTCATTGAAACTTTTATCACGACTGAACAAGGGTTTTTAAGAGTATGATTATTGCTGTTGAGCAGCTAAATTAGACTGCAGATGACTTTAACATCCAGATTTTTTCCAAAAGCATTTTCAGAGAAATTTTATCTGGTCAATCAATTCACAGTGGCCAGCTTAATGCAATTCAATGCAATAAATGGGTTGAATCGGACCACGGGAGTTCATCACATGACATGCTGGGAGAAATAGTGCACTCGTTGAAGAATGAAAGTCCATGTTCTGGTATCCGTCCATGTAATGGGTCTTTACCTTATATAAGGTATTCAATTTCTATGGCTATAGTGGGTGAGAATGTGAAAGAAGTTTGAAATTAGAAATAAGTTCAAGTTTGGAGTGGGAATTGGTACTAGGTTTCCTATATTGAGGAGCTGGTGATTCAATCAAAATGTCGTCTCGGTTACCTTCTAAAGGTTGTTGTCTAGGATATGAAATAAGTATAATCAGGATCGCTAAACCTCCTGGGCAAAGAATGGAGTACGCTTTTTTCAGCCCCCCAGCTTCCAAAGCAATGGATGAAGTCTACACTGCAACAAATTCTTGAATCCCAGGCTACGTCAGATTGATTTTGGGATAAGAATTTGAAAGCCTATTGAAAAGTATTTCTTGTCATTATTCAAACCACCCTTTTAACTTCAATAATCATTCCAGATAAACTTTTGGGTTTGGATATCAGATTTGGGCTCAATCTTAGCTTTATCAGCTTGGCTCTTCAGACGAGAGCTCCAAATAGTTGTTCCACTTTGCCACGTCTGATTTCATTTCTTTCCTGATTTCATTTCTTTCTAGATGTATGAGCCAATGAGTGACTCCTACTCCATTTGTTATCATTCTAATTCCAATTTTTTGCATACCAACGGACAATCCACTCCCCTCCAGTCATCTTTGGAGCCAATGGACAGTTCATCTTTTTTCTAATCACCTTCAAAGCCTCTTCTAGAACTACGTAAACTTTGAATTCTCCATTGCATTAGAAGATACATACGTAGGAGCAGAGGGCAACTCCTGTCAAGTTCAACAATAAAAAGTACTTATCTCTTTTCTAAGGTTCTTTGGACGCCAACAGATAGTTCAACCCTTCCAACTCTTTCAATGCCAATTGGCAGTCTACTCTATCCTAGTTCTTTGGACACCGACAGATAGTCCATCCCTTCTAACTCTTTGAATGCCAATTGCCAGTCCATCCTTTTTCTAATCATATTCGAAGCTTCTACCAGAACTACGTAAACTTTGAATTCTCCATTGCACCAGGAGATATGTAGGAGCAATAGGCAACTCTTGTCAAGTTCAAAAACTCAAAAATATATCTTTCCTCTCCCAATAATAAATTTCATTTCTGCTTGCGTTCGAAGAGTGAAAATAATACTTTAGAAGTTATAATAATTTCACATGTCTAATTAAGGTAATCGTCTCAAGATGAACATCATAAGGTGCTAACACATTTCCTACGCGTAATAGATTCTGAGCCTAAAATTTGTTTTCATAGATGAGCCTTATCCCTTCCAAGGTTTTCTGATGTTTTCCTTAAAAACGTCGGTGGCAACTTGATAGCTTGAGATTTAGTCGTTATTTCTACTATCAAAATAATAGATTTCCTATGTTATGGGTAGCATAGGGATAACCTAGGTCGAATCTCTCAAGTACACTTGGTTCTAGTGTGATCTAGCATACAAGACTGAAAGGATGCAGAGCCGAGACTACAGAATGCGCACGGACTCAGTGAGGAAAAGTAAACGGGGTTTTTTTAACAGTGTGAACTAAATTCGCAAAAAGTAAATGATTATCTACGGAAGGAAAGGCTACTTACGATTACCACAATTACAGAAACATATTTATCATAGCACTATCCTGAGTTATCAATTAGCTGGCTTCAATTCTGGTTCCTCCTATGCAAGCAATTCCTCACCAGCCCAAAATCCTAAGACAATCGCCTAACATTCGTCCGTTGCTTACTGAGGGCTTACACGATCGCGACCTCGAGTTTGGTAGGGATTACGCCCATGGTTGATGTAGGTTCTCTATTGATTACCTATAGTGTTGTTAGATTGGATCCGACCGACCCCTAAACTAACATTCTATTCCTACCGTGCACAATCGTGACACAAGCAAGAACAGATTAAGCTAACAGAAATTACAACATAGCAGTAAAGGAATTCTAATCCATTCATTGATTAGCTAGTACAGTGATACATTGAAAAGTGTGTGATGTGGGGAGTGTGGACTGAGCTTCGCACAACGATTGCTAGTGGTAGCTATAGTGTTCTACCGAAGTTGGCCAAGTATTGAGGGGTTGAATCACTAAGCAGTGTGCCAGCGCGTCCTGATAGTCTCCTCTTAACAACTGGCTGCTACCCAGACACAGGTCTTGCATCTACTCGATCGACTGGATGTCATACTGAAGCACCATGGAACAAAGAGGAGTGAAGTGAGAACATGGAGGTGAATGATAGAGTGTATGTGTATATTTGGCAAAGCTTAGCTTACCAATGAACTAACTATACTTCCCTATTTATACATGTATCGTTTAACTTTCTAACAAAAATAATAGAAATAACTGTCTGACATAACAAAAATAACAGACTCAACTAACTAATTATTTTCCTAAATGACACGTGCTGGAATTGTCAAAGTGGATTCGGTCTTTGCTTGTCGGGACAGATTTGGACGGATGGGAGTCGTCCTCTCATGAGTCGGCACTCGATTAGGAATCGGCAGGCTGGAGTTGACATGCAAAGCCTCCATGTGGAGTCGATATCAACTGCTGGAGACGAAGTCAGCATCGACTGTTGGAGACAGAGTCAACACGCGAAGACAGAGTCAGCTTAGCTAGAGTCGGCATGCAAAGTTTCCATGCGAAGTCGGTACTAGTGACCGAGTCGGCACACGGAACCGAAGTCGGCTACTAGAGACAGACTCGTCTGGCCGGGACGACTTCATCTGGCCGAGATGCCTTCAGTTGGCTGGGACGACTTCGGTTGGCCAAGAGGCATTCGGTTTCGGCTGTCATGGCCAGGAGGACTCGTTCTCGGTCTCGGCTAGAATGGTTCGGGACTCCAGTTTGACCTACAAAATGAGACTACTCTTTTTGTTAGCTAAAATCAACAATTTAGCCTAGATTTGTATGTTCCCTATTTTAACCTTGGAAATCTGAATCTTAGCCAATACATGATTCTTAACTACAATTTAGAATTTATTCTACCCATCTTTAGACCTTATAGGGTGTCTAAAATATGAATTATCAGACCCCCACACTTACTTTTTGCATGCCTGGGCAAAATCGAAAAGAGATCACTAAGGAAACTTTTGAAAAAATAAACAATTGATTGCGAGAGTGAGATGCATTTTTAAATAAACCCTCAAGTTGGAAAAATAGACTAAGTATACATTCACCCTAGAATCAAGGTACTCAATCAATCTATGAAATTATTTTCTCCAACATCCAAAAGTGAACAAGTAAACAACAAAAATTTAAAGAGCAACTAAAAAAATGATAGAGCTCTCTTAAGGTCTGTGCTCTCAATCTCTGAAGTATTTTAGGTTTGTGTTTACACTCAAGCATCTTATGTTAACTAGCACTATCAAGTTTTGACTAGACTCTTATTTTTTTACGATTTAAAAAACACATGCAGTAGTGATCACTAGGACTTTATTAAGGTTGTAACGTGGTTAAGGTAAGGTAGGATATATAAGCGGTGAAGTGAGCTTGAATAACCCAAGGGGTGAGAGGAACAATGGGGAATGAGTCCATAAGTGTGGAGACTAACACCACAAAATTATTTCACATAACATTCCCTTCCTTTCCTTTTATATTCTTTTATTTCTTTTTCTCACTTTTTATTTTTTTGTATTCTTGCGGCTTTGTGTTGCATTTTTCTTGCAACCTTTTGCTTTTATCGCTCCCTCCTTTATTTATCCTTCATTTTTCTTTTTACACCTCTTTCTTTCTTTTTCAACAACCCTTTATCACAATATAAACACATTACTTGGTACCAGTCAATCTTTCAGTGTACTACTCGCAACACCTTGAGGTACTACCCCCACACTTATGTGGAACCTATTCCCAACACAATTCCAAAGCTCCTCTGACCCCTACGGTTTAGGTTGATCATGGTTTTCCACTGTTGGCTTGTAATGAGCTACCATAAGAAAAAATGATAATATAGGCTCAAAGAGGGTAAACAAGGGATTTTATTTGCAAGGTAGGTCCATTTGGCTAGTAGCTTGTGGCAAACGAAGGCTTAGATCATGTCAGTAATGCATGTGAAACAAGCAGTATAAAAGAGAGTCAAGGCAAAACCTAGAGTAATCTAGCAACATAGATGCAAAATCACACAAGAAAGAAGAAAATGACAAGATGTAAAGTCATTTCAAGTAAGGCTAAAAAAAATCTCCCACGGATAATTTCTCTATCATTTAATGGTTTCAACTTTAATTTTTCAGTCACTTATTTCCTAAGAATGCAAAAATTTCGTTCCATGTCAAATTGTGACACCTCTTACTCTAGGATTATGCACTACTTCTTCATGTTTTATTCATCCCAAAGAAATACATTCAAGCTTTACAAACTGTTTTTCTCAACAATTAAAGAAATAGAAAAACAAAGACACAGTACTAGAAAACCAAAGACATAGTCGAAAAACAGAAAAACAAAGAAAAAAGAAACAAAATGGAAAACAGAACAAAAATAGAAAACATAATAGAGCTGGAGTCAGCCTAGACCCGACAGCAACGGAACTGGAATCGGCACGGACTCGACAGGCACAAAATAAAAAAAACGGTAAAAATAGACAATGAAAAAGATAGACGATGAAAAAGAAGAAACAATACCTATGACTAACCCCCCCCCACACACACATACATACACTTAAATGAAGCATTGTCATCAATGCAACACGTATGCATAAAAGGGACAAGGGGAACATAAGAAAAACTTCTTTTCTCTAGGTGAAAAGAATGTGTAAAATCTGATATCTAGGATTTGTGCTCCGCTCTTGTTTGTAATAGCTTGGGGGAGTCTTCTCCTCATCCATCTTGATAATTGCAGCATCATATCTTCCGATGGCTTCTTCAACAAAAATCTGTATGGTGAATACTTGGCCAGGTAGCCACAGAAGCTGCTCGACTTCTTCAGGTTTGGTAACAGCTCTTCTACCTGGAGCTGGTTGGCTGTACTTATTGGAACCTGTACTGGCAGCACCTAGATGCCAATGGGAGTTGTATTGCTATACCCTCTACAAAATCTGCATTGTCTAGAACTCATGCACTCACATTAGTAACATTGCTGATTTTTATACAAAGAGAATATGCACATTTAACACAATTCTTAAAATCAACATTTTTAGAAAATTCAGAGTTTTCAGGAAATGCAGAATGCAATTTTACTGAGGCCTGTAACAATTGCACCTTGGATAGCATTGTATCGATTTTGCCAGTGGTGAAAAAAATGAAGAAGAATTACTTGCTACGTTTGGACTCGGCTGCCGGGAGTGGGTGCAGTTTCTTGAGTATAGCGATGGTTGTCCTTGTGTCGTCTCAATTGTCCGATTGTAGAGTCGGTTATCGGGCATAGTCTTGAATTCTATCTGGTTGCTGCCTTCTTTACCAAGACCAGACTCAACTTTTATTTAGTGACAGACTCGACTATCCAGAACAGACTCAGCCTCTGCCATTTTGCAGTTTCGGCTACCACAAGCGGACTCGATTTCTCCTTGATTGGTGGAGTCGGATTCGGCTCCATGCTAATTGTTGGAGTCGAACTCGGCTCCATCTAGATTGCTGGGGTTGGACTTGGCCCTCTTCAGATTTTTGAAGTCGAACCCGGCTCCTATCACTATTGCCGCTTTTGCCCCTACTGGCCCTTCAACTATAGCAACACGAATTTCTACACAGATGGAGCACTTTGTGTCCCTATCACACCTACACTCACAGTCAGCTAAACAAGGAAAAGGAAAATTAGTCATATCAACCATGTTAGCAAGGTCAGAAATATCAAAAGAGTCGGCAAGATCTGGCACATAAGCTAAAAAACTATTAACAAGGTCCAAAACTTCAGCCCCAGAATTTGAAACTTTAGTCAAGTTGGACTTGATAGCAACATAATCAAAAATTTCAATCATATCAGCAAAATTAGCAATCTCGACCACAGATCGGCCATTTTAGCCATATTAACACTGCCCGACATATCAATCCCAGAGTCGACAATTTCAATACCCAACGACATATCAACAACAAAAATGACAATTTCAACATCCACTGATATTTCAACAACAGCATTGGCAATTTCAACATCCACCGATATGTCAGCAATAGAATCGGCAATTTCAACATCCATCAATATGTCAACAAAAGAATTGGCACCCTCGACCCTATCAGCATCGTCATCATTAGCAAATACGGAATTAGCACTCTCAATCATATTGACCAAAATATTCAACACAGAATCAACATCCTCGGTCCTCTCGGTAGGGTTAGCAACATCAATCACGGAGTAGGTAGCTTCAACCATATCAGTCTCTACATAGTCAACACTCTCGACCATCTTAATAGAGTCAGAAACATCTACTACAGCTATAGAAACCACAGTCATCTCAGTAGAGTCAAAAACATCATCTACAGAGCCAACAACTTCGGCCATCTTAGTAGAGTCAGCAACATCCACTACAGGTGTAGAAACTTCAGTCATCTCAACAAGGTCAAAAACATCCTCTATAGAGTCGGCAACTTCTGGCACAACATCTGCATTTGTGATTACTGAAGGTTATACTGCTACCACTTCTGAATTAGTGATAAGTTATATTTTATACATCTCATAAGGGCTTAAGATGGGTATTATTAAGATTGTTTAGTAATTAAGAGTCTTGTCTTAGTTAAGATTCAAATTATGGGCCTAGAAATAGGAAAAATATAAATCTGTGCTAAAATAAGGATTTTAACTAACAAAAGATTGGACTTGTTTTACAAGCCTGAAAGTCGGGAGTATCTCGGCCAAGTAGAAGTCGAGAGCATCTCGGCCAAGTAGAAGCTGAGAGCATCTCGGCCAAGCAGAAGCCAAGAGCATCTCGGCCAAGCAGAACCCGAGAGCGTCTCGGCCTAGTGGAACCCGAGAGCAACTCGGCCCAAAGGAGCATCTCGACCTAAGCTGACTTTAGTGCCAAAATCACTCCGGCAAAAATGCAGATATGATTATGCTAAAATTAAGGAATCTATAATACAAATTTGATTTTCCTAGAACTAAGGAATCTATAATACATATTTGATTTTCCTAAAATTAAGGAATCTATAATACATATATGATTATGCTAGAATCAAGGGATTTGTAATCTCTATGATTGAGAATCTGTAATCAGTAATTCAAATTTGTAATCTCCTAGGATTGAGAATCTGTAATCAGTAATTCAAATTTGTAATCTCCTAGGATTGAGAATCTGTAATCAGTAATTCAAATTTTTAATCTGCTAGGATCAAGGAATCAGTGGTTCTGTAAGATTAGATTTAGATTTGGCTAGCTTGTGTATAAATAGAGCACACCAGGCCACGTCTTTGGTGTGGAATTTCAGTAGAATCTAGACCTAGCACTGCCAGCAACTACAGACACTCCAAGCTAGCACGGTTATTCACGAAGCTTCAGTAAGGTGTCTCTCTCGATCGAGGAGGTACAGGACCAGGGTTTGGGAAGCTGGAAGCTATGAAAGGTGATCGCTCGGTGTAGCCGACGCACTCCGTTGGATGGAAACCTCAACGTCTGGCCATCACTGGTGTACCACTCTAGAACTTTTGACTTTCTCACCTTGTATTCGATTCTATTTTCAATGACATAATTGGTATGCAATTGTATCTCTTAATTATAATTTTTGTGCTTCAATCTACTCTTCCTTTGTTGCGATTGCACGTTGTTAGAGTATACCACGTTAGACTAGGCCCGATTGGAACTAGTTTAATAATCTGATTAAGTAGAGAACCTAAAATCAACCAAGTACATAATCCCTGCCAACTGATGAGGTAGCGATTGTGTAAATCCTCGGTATGGCAATGGACAAACCTTCGGCGGTTGTCGTAAGAATCTAAGGTTGATTCGGAGTATAATTCTGGGTAAGAATGGCAACCTTTTGTATGTTGATTTCCGAATTGGTACAGTAGATAACATAGATTAGTTTAGCATAGTTTAGTTTAATTTCTGCAGTTAGTTTATTTTCTGCACTTAAACGCAACCCCCTCTATTTATT
This sequence comes from Mucuna pruriens, assembly GCA_025330945.1. Classification (NCBI taxonomy): domain Eukaryota; kingdom Viridiplantae; phylum Streptophyta; class Magnoliopsida; order Fabales; family Fabaceae; genus Mucuna; species Mucuna pruriens. Next base: position 694,786 of record JAENHJ010000157.1, read on the forward strand.
GCTTTCCAGAATCCGAGACCGAGTTAGTCCAACTCCGTTGCGTCCAAGTCAGTCTGAGTCTACGCTCAGCCGAGACCGTGTCGGATTCGCCTCTACTGAGAGCGAATCGGCTCAGTCTTTGTCGAGACCGAGTTGGCATTCTACACTAGATATTTTCTGCATTAACTCTGATTTTCACACTTAGCACAATCTAAACACACTATGTCCTTGAGAGAATCGACCTAGGTTAGCTATACTATAGTTAGCTTTTGTATTTATTTGAGGCATGTAAGACGACTAAAAACCCGCTTATCAAATTGGCGCCGTTGCTGGGAACACAAGTTCTTTTGTGTCTTTGTGTGCCAAAACTGAGTTTAAGCCGAATCCCGAGTCTGTGGAATGCTATGTTTGTTTTTGAATTATAAGATCTGTCTTTTGTCTAAGTCGTCTGGGTATACCGAGTCTGTTCTTTTATTGCACCTTATCTTTGCTACATTCTGTTTTTCTGCATTCTATTCTACATTTTGTTTTGCATTTTACTTCTTTTGCATAAACTAATGATGCATGACTAGAAGTATTTCTAAGCCATTGAATGCTTTTGATCCTGAGATAGAGAGAACTTTGCATTGTTTAAGAAAAGTTAGGAATACTATAACACCTAATAGTAGTAGTTCTGATTTTATTTGGAATTCTGAGAATAGTAATTTTACTACTGACGAATCTATTTCTTTTGAGCACCAAGAGGCAGGATCAATGGAGACCAATGAAAGAACTCTGAAGGAGTTGGCCACATCAGACGTGGTGTATCAACCATGGTGTGCATTCAATGCCCACCACTGGAGCTAGCTCAAAGTTACGAAGTAAAGAAAGAAGTGATTAAGCTACTCGCCGCTGGAATCATTTATCCAATTTTAGATAGCAGTTGGGTCAGTTCAGTGCAGGTGGTGCCCAAGAAGTCTGGGATGATCGTGATAAAAAACCAAAATGATGAACTGGTACCAACGCGGGTTTAGAACAGTTGGCGAGTATGTATTGACTACAGGAAGCTGAACCAAGAAACTTGCAAGGACCATTTTCCTCTACCTTTCTTAGACTAAGTCCTAGAGAAGCTAGCTGGGAAGTCCCACTATTACTTCCTAGATGGATATTTCGGGTACATGCAGATACACATCGCACCTGAAGATCAACACAAGACAACCTTTACCTGTCCTTTCGGCACATTTGCTTACACCAGGATGTCGTTTGGACTGTGCAATGCCCCAAGCACCTTCCAGATATGCATGCTAAGCATTTTCTCAGACTTATTGGAGGATTGCATGGAGGTATTCATCGACGACTTCACAATGTACTTAGACACTTTCGATGCATGTCTAGGAAATTTGGCTTGAGTACTGAAGCGATGCATAAAAGCCAACCTGGTATTGAACTTTGAAAATGCCACTTCATGGTAATAGAAGGGATTGTCCTCGGCCACCTGGTATCAAGTCGAGGGATCGAGGTTGATAAAGCTAAAATTGACATCATTACATCCCTTCCTAACCCCGCTTTTGTGCAGGAGGTTTGTTCATTTCTAGGACATGCAGGTTTTTACAGGCGTTTCATCAAGAACTTCAGCAAGACCGCCTTGCCACTATCCAAACTACTGCAAAAAGATGTGGAGTTTGTCTTCAACAAAGAATGCATACAAGCCTTTGAGGAGTTAAAGACCAGATTGACAGCCACACCAATTCTTCAAGCACCTAATTGGGAGCTCCCATTTGAGCTAATGTGCGACGCATCTAACTCGGCCCTTAGAGCCGTTCTCGGCCAGCAAGACGAAGTTGGCCAGTCAGCACACGTGATCGCTTATCCATCCCGGACCATGGACCAAGCTCAAATAAACTATACGACTACGGAGAAAGATCTACTAGCAATAGTATTTGCCTTAGACAAATTTTGCTCCTATCTGCTTGGCTCCAAAGTCATCATATTCTCTGACCATGCCACCTTGAAATACCTACTGAAGAAGCCAGATGCCAAACCAAGACTAATCTGGTGGATGCTTCTCCTGCAGGAATTTGACCTAGAAATCAGAGACAAGAAGGGTACCGACAATGCAATAGCCGACCACCTAAGTCGAATTGAACATGAACTTGACCCAATGCCAATCTGAGACGACTTCCCAGACGAGTAACTACTGTGCATGGACACATCTACGCCATGGTTTGCATACATATACAATTTCATCGTTGCATCTCAATTTCCACCAGAGGCATCCCGGCTGTATAAAGAGAAGATCAAGAGTGATGCCAAGTACTATATATGGGATGACCCGTATCTTTGGAAGCGCGACAGTGACCAAGTCATTCGCAGGTGCATTCCAAACTCCGAGATCAACTCAATTCTCCATTTTGTTCATGCAGTAGCCGAAGTCTGCCATCATGGTTCAACTCGGACAGCCAGGAAGGTACTCGACTGTGGGTTTTATTGGCCTACCATTTTCTGAGACGCCCACCAATTCATCTCGGCCTACGAACAATGCCAGAGAGAGGAACAGCCATGAGCCGCCGACATGAGATGCCCCAACACCCAATCCTATTCTGTGAAGTCTTCGACGTTTGGGGAATTGACTTCATGAGACCGCTCCCTGTCTCCAATGGTTACTCATACATTCTACTGGCTGTGGACTACATGTCAAGATGGGTTGAAGCAGTGTCCACCAAGACCAATGATGCCAAGGTAGTTGTGAATTTTCTTAAGTCTAACATTTTCTGTAGGTTTGGTGTGCCAAAAGCTCTGATCAGCGACCAGGGAAGTCACTTATGTAACCAAGCCATGTCATCCCTCTTAGAAAAGTATGAGGTGGTGCATCGGATCGCCACAACCATGCCACCCCAAACAAATGGCCAAGCCGAAGTATTCAACAGGAAAATCAAGAAGATTTTGCAAAAGTTGACCAACCCGAGTCGGAGGATTAGAGCCGCCACCTTGAGGACGTGCTTTGGACACATTAGACAGCATACTGAACTTCGTTAGGAATGTCTCCCTACCGGATTATTTTCGACAAAGCCTGTCACCTACCAGTTGAACTAGAACATCGAGCTTATTGGGCGGTCAAGAAGTGTAACATGGCCTACGACCAAGCTTGGGAAGAAAGAAAGCTCCAACTACAAGAGTTGGAGGGACTCTGCTTGGAAGCCTATGAGAACTCCCGCATTTACAAGCAGCGAGTCAAACAATTTCATGACCGCCAGATTTTAAGAAAGGAGTTCCAAGTCGGCCAGAAAGTGCTCTTGTTCAATTCAAGATTAAAGCTCATCGCTGGTAAGCTCTATTCCAAGTGGGACGGTCCATTTATTATCACTAAAGTTTTGCCCTATGGTGCAGTAGAATTGCGGGATGATCTCACAAGAAGCACCTTCCAAGCCAACGGGCAGCAGCTCAAAATCTTCCATGAAGGCCCCAACAACAAAAGAGGCGAGGTGGAAAGCATCTCCCTAACAGAACCGGCCATGATGGCCGGCATGCCTGAGCAACATGACAATAAAAACCCCCTCTATATTTCTGTCATGCATTGAGGACAATGCATCATTTAAGTGTGGGGGTTGTTCCGTAGGAGGGTGACGGTTTGTTTGGTTTTGTTTTGTTTTGTTATTTCATTTTTATTTTGTTCCTGTTCAATTTCATTTTGTTTCTTTTCTTTTCATTACAATCTTTTTTTTTCAAGCCATTTTCCCTTGATCTAAATAAAAAGCTGCCCAAGTCGAGTCCATGCCAACTCCGATTCCATCTCGACCGGATCTGGATTGACTTTGGCCCTGTCTCATGATTTGCTTTTAATTCTAATTTTTGTTTTGTTTTCCCCTTAGCTTATTTCTGATTACCAATTATTGAGAAAACAATTTTGAAAAATTCTGAATTGATTTCTTTGAGTAAAAATGAAGCAGAAAAGGTATGCATTACCCTGGAGGAAAGATTTTTCAAACTTGATAGGGAATGAAATTTCTGCATTTTTGAGCATTGAGTGATTGAAAAGCTGAAAAAGAGAAACCTTTAGTGATTGAGCAACCATCCGTGTGAGAATCTTCAAGCCTTGCATACATAATGGTTTCACATCTTGCCATTCCTTCCTTTCTTGTGTGATATTTGCATTCATGATGACTGGTTACTCTATATTTTGCCTTGACTCTCGGATACATCTCATTTCGCATGCAGGAGTGATATGATCTAGGCCATGTTTCTATTAAGCCCCGAGCCAAATGGACTTACCTTGCAAACTTTATCCCTTGTTTACCCTCTCTGAGCCTAAATAACCATTTTTCTCTAATATGATAGCTCATTGCCAGCCAAAGTCGGAAAACCATGATCAACCTCAACCTTAGGGGGACAGAGGAGCTTTGGAATTGTTTTAGGAGTGGTTCTCGTTCAAGTGTGGGGGAGACACCTGGGGACATAGCAAGAATAGTACATCCGAAAAAGGTTGAAAAAGAAAAGAAAGAAAAACAAGTGTAGGATGAAAGAAAGAAAGGGAAGCAGCCAAAAGTTGTAAGCTGCAGCAAAAATATAGCAAAAAGCTGCAAAACAAGAAGTGAGGAAGGAAAGAAAAGAAAAATGGGAAAAGGGAAAGAAAAGAAGTGAGCAAGAATGCTCTGAATAGAACCGCAGTGCCCTAGGGGATTTCCTCCATGCTACGAACTCGTTCCCCATCGCTCCTCCCTTCCCTATGGTTTTTAAAGTTCACTTACCATCCTGCATCCTACCCTTAACCTTGGCCACGTTACAAGCTGACAAGAAGTCCTCATGATCATGATTGCATGTGATTTTGAAGGTGTAGAAGGAGAGGATAGTCAAAAGTTTGGTAGTGTCGGTTGCATGGGATGATTTGAGTGTATACACAATCCCAAACACTTGAGAGATTGAGAGAATATGCCTTGAGAGAGAACTCGGTCACTTCTCGGTTACTCTTTGATGCTTGCAGGTTGCTTATTTGCTTTGGGTGGGGAGAAAGTAATTCTCATAGATTGTTTGAAAATCTGGATTCTAAGATGATTGCATGCTTGATCTGTTTGTCAAACTTGAAAAATTCATTTGAAAACATATTTCCTTTTTCAATTTCCTTGAAATCTAATTTTGCCTAGGAGTGCAAAAGTGTAAGTGTGGGGGTCTGATAAGTCATATTTTATACACCTCACAAGGGCTTAAGATGGGTATTATTAAGATTGTTTAGCTATTAAGAGTCCTGTCTTAGTTAAGATTCAAATTATGGGCCTAGAAATAGGAAAAATATAAATTTGTGCTAAAATAAGGATTTTAACTAACAAAAGATTGGACTTGTTTTGCAGGCTTGAAAGCCGGGAGCATCTTGGCCAAGTAGAAGCCGAGAGCGTCCCGGCCTAGTGGAAACCGAGAGCATCTCGGCCCAAAGGAGCATCTCGACCCAAGCAGACTTCGGTGGCAAAATCACTCCGGCAAAAATGCAAATATGATTATGCTAAAATTAAGGAATCTATAATACAAATTTGATTTTCCTAGAATTAAGGGATCTATAGTACATATTTGATTTTCCTAGAATTAAGGGATCTATAGTACATATTTGATTTTCCTAGAATTAAGGAATCTGTAATACAAATGTGATTATGCTAGAATCAAGGGATTTGTAATCTCCTATGATTGAGAATTTGTAATTAGTAATTCAAATTTGTAATCTCCTAGGATTGATAATCTATAATCAGTAATTCAAATTTGTAATCTCCTAGGATTGAGAATTTGTAATCAGTAATTCAAATTTGTAATCTACTAGGATTAAGGAATCAGTGATTCTATGAGATTAGATTTAGATTTGGCCAGCTTGTGTATAAATAGAGCACACCAGGCCACGTCTTCGGTGTGGAATTTCAACAGAATCTAGACCTAGCACCATCAGCAATTGTAAACACTCCAAGCTAGCACGGTGGTTCACGAAGCTTTAGTAAGGTGTCTCTTTCGATCGAGGAGGTACAGGACCAGGATTTGGGAAGCTGGAAGCTATCGGAGGTGATCGCTTGGTATAGCCGACACACTCCGTTGGATGGAAACCTCAACGTCTGGCCATCAATGGTGCACCACTGCCGTCTGATAAGAGCATTTTAGTCGTCTCAACGTGCTTCAAATAAACTAAAGCTAACTATAGTATAATCAACCCTAGGTCGAATTTTCTCAAGGACACAGTGTGCTCAATTGTGATGTTATGTGCAAACTGAAGCAATGCAGAACCTCAATGTAGAGTGTAGACTCGTCTCGGCACTGGCCGAGATGCCTTCAGTAGAGACTAGGGCGAGATGATCTCGGTAGAGACTTCTCGACTTGGCTCGGCTGAATGCGGACTGACGCAACAGAGTCGGACTGACTCTGTTTCAAACTTAGAAAGTAGTAAACAGGGGGGTTGGAATGCAAGAATGGTAGAAAGTAAAGTAAAGCTATGAATGTAGAGTAAATACATTACTACTACGAATATTACTATTATTATATTACTGTGTTCATGTTCAGTCTCATTAGTCTGAGTCCAATCCAATTTCTTCACTCCAGTTCTCAATCCATATTAGCCTTGGGAATTCTTATGACAATCGCCAAAAGTTTGTCCATTGCCATACCAAGGAATTACGCGATCGCTACCTCATCAGTTGGCAAGGATTAAGTTCAGAGCTGATTTTAGGTTCTCAATTAACATTCATTAGTTGATTGCCTACTGAATTAGTTAAACCAGTTCTGATTGGCTTAGCTTAACATTATTTATATTTTAAATGCAATCGCGACTCAACCCATGAATTAAAGAAGAAGAAAGGAACAGAGATTGGAAATGTAGAATGAAATTGATTAATAGAAACAAAATACAAACATAGTGGTCCAAATTCAGATGGATCCATCTTCCACGACAATTGCCATGGTTGATGGTGGTGGTTCACCTTCGCTAGCCTGAGCGTTGAGGATCAGATCCACCAGAGTGCGTTGGAAATCCCAATCGATCCCCTCTGACAGACTTCGGCTTCCTAGTCTCAAACCTGCACCTCCTCGTTCAAAGAGACACCAATGCAGCACTATGCACCACCGTAGATGGAGAAAAAGAGAGCGTGAAAATGGAATACAATGAATATGCATAGAGTGTGAATTCAAAGACCCTAAAATAGTGCACAGTTCCTCATATTTATACACAACTCTGACTACTAACTACTCCTAACTAACTCCTAACAGAATTACATGGTGAATTGCCTAATCTACCATTGTGTAACTGACGTTGCAAGCTTCTCCAAGAATGACGTGGCAGCTGAGCTAGAGTTGAGGTGGCCTCTGTGTTGGATTGCTGACGTGGATGACGCAATTGGGCCGCTCCTTATTGGGCTGCTCTTCAGTGGGCTACTGGAAATTGGGCCTGGCCGAGACGACTCTCCTGGCCAAGGTGCGGTCGGTCTCGGTTGAGACCCCACTTCCTGGCCAAGGTGGACTCGGCTCAGTCCTGTAGAAGAAGGGAAGAAGACTTTTTATTAGCTAAGACCTTCAATTTAACACAGATTTGTATTTTCTCTAATTTTAGGTCCTTAATATGAATCTCAGCTAACACTCAATTCTTAAGTACAAAATAATCCTGCAACACTCTTCTTAGGTCCATAAAAGATGTATAATTTATGACTCATCACCGTCCTTCGAAGGCGATCGTCGTGGAAGGCGGATTATCTAGAACTTCTAACTTTCTCACCTTGTATTCGATTCTATTTTCAATGACATAACTGGTTTGCAATTCTATCTCTTAATTATAATTCATGTGCTTCAATCTACTCTTCCTTTGTCACGATTGCACGTTGTTAGAGTAGACCACGTTAGACTATGGCCGATTGGAATTGGTTTAATAATTTGATTAGGTAAAGAACCTAAAATCAACCAAGTACATACTCCCTGCCAACTGATGAGGTAGCGATTGTGTAAATCCTCGGTATGGCAATGGACAAACGTTCGACGATTGTCGTAAGAATCTAAGGTTGATTCGGAGTATAATTTTGGGTAAGAATGACAACCTTTTGTGTGTTGATTTCTGAATTGGTACAGTAGATAGCATAGATTAGTTTAGCATAATTTATTTTAACTTCTACACTTAGTTTATTTTCTGCACTTAAACCCCCCATATTTACTGCTTTCCAGAGTCTGAGATCGAGTCAGTCTGACTCCGTCGTGTCCGAGTCAGTCGGAGTCTACGCTTAGCCGAGACCATGTCAGATTTGCCTCTGTCGAGAGCGAATCGGCTCAGTCTTTACCGAGACCAAGTCGGCATTCTACGCTAGATATTTTCTACATTAACTCTGATTTTCACACTTAGCACAATTTGAACACACTGTGTCCTTGAGAGAATCGACCTAGGTTAACTATACTATAGTTAGCTTTAGTATTTATTTGAGGCGTGTAAGACGACTAAAAACCCACTTATCAATTAGCTATCACTCTTGTACCTGCATCTGCATTACCGACATTACTAATTTGTACACAATTAGAACACTTAGTTAAATCCTTACAGGTGTAATTACAATCAGTAACAGAATTCTCCGAATTCAAAATTTCCACAAATTCATAATGCAATTTAGCATATTGTTGTTGTGGTAGCTCCTTGCTACTCCTCTCGGTCATGTCACTCAAATTTCCTTCTTATGGACTGGGGATGGTCTGAGAAGGACTACGTCCAAATCTCTTGGAATGTAACTGATTTGCTGTAGTGGTTAAATGTCCAACTTGTGTTTGCAAATCCTGCAATGCAGCATACATATCCTTTTGGAATTTCATGTTGTTCATTGTCAACTGCTTCATGAACTCTTCCAGCGAAGATGCACTACAGGTTGCAGAACCGGTTGGTATCGCGACATTTCCATTTCTTGCAAAATGGGATAAGTATTGGTTGGACGTCCCATAGAACAACACATGCCACAATCTTGCACTGGTGGCCCATTGTGGTGTTGTCCAACAGCTTGCTGTCTAAAAAGAGATGTTAATTCCTCTAGGCTATCTTCCATTCTCTGATTGCTAGCAACAGCTGCCTCCTTCCTTACTCTGGATGCAATAGGTCCCATAAAATCATATCGCTGAGTGTTACCTGCAAAATCAAGAAACTCAGGCAACACATGGGTTAGTCCATACTGATAATGTTCCCATGCTCGGGCTTGTTCCTAGTCAGAATAACGCAGACACCCCGATTGGTACATCATAGCACTTATAGCCTATTCCCTCCGGGTCAGAACTAGTATTAAAACTACCAAGAACAGAAGAATTAAAATTAGTACTAGAATCAGGATGGGCTACACATGTGTTATTCACATAATCAAATATAAAACAACATAATGCCACTATAATTAAAAAAAAACTATGCAGAAAAGAAAGAAACGGATTATCCTACGTAACAGAAAAAAAAATTAACCAAAAATACTGCAATGATTCGGATAATAGTAAAAAAAATCAAAATAATAAGAAAATCATGAACTATGTAATGATAAAAATATTATGCACACAAAGAACATAATGATTAAGATGTAGTAAAAAAATTATGCAGCAAAATTGAATGCAAAATACAGAAAATAAAGTTATGCAAAAAAAAATTGAATACAAAACACAAAATACAGAAACGAAGAGAACAGAATTATGTAGAAAGAATTATACACAAATTGGCCTTTTTTTTTTTTCTAAAAATTACTCTTGCAACTACTCCTTACGTACTCAATTCTTGTACGAAAGCACACAACCGACTCACACACATAGACTCGGTACCTACAAACTCTTCACAAATATAAACAAAGACTCGATACATAAAAGAACACACACGCGACAAACCAAAAATAGACTCGGTAAACTACAAAAAAAAAACAAACTTAGTAAACTAAAACGCAAGCTCGGCATGCGAGAAAAACTTAGACTTGACATGAAGATAAACTTAAACGCAATGACTTAAAACAGACTCGAACTTGGTATAACAAAAATGGACTCGACAGTTAGTAAACACACTATTGCACCCCAAAACTGTCTGGTCAGATCCTACACGGCCCAATCTCTCAGAATGGGCCAGAACCCTAACCCATAGGAGTCAACCTAAGACCAGGCCGAGACCACAAGGGCCCAGTCAAACCCTTGTCCGTCGAGACCAGTAGGGAGTCGTTTCGAGACTCAATCAAACCCTCATTCGCCGAGACCAGTAGGGGGTCGTTTGAGACCCAATCAAAACCGAGACCGAAACCAGAATACGAGATTGAGTCCACCTCGGCCGTTGCATGAATCCAGGACCAACTTGCTTGGCTATCTAGGCGAATCTTAACCCCCATACAGAACCGTTTCAATCTCCAGCCCAACAACCACCCTTGCGCGGGGCCCAAGGGTAACCCACCTGGTGGCTGAGAGGCTCTATATAAACCTCCCAATGCGAAAGAAGAGGGGGGACGAAAAGCTGACGATTGCCAAGCAAAGAGGAAGTAGACGCCCCAAGTCCAGACTGAAGGGCAAGCAGAGATACTGGCCTGCAAGCAAGGGAAGTCTACCCGCTCCAGAATCCAGGTTGGTTCTCTTTACCGCAAGCTTTAACATGATGCATGACTAGATTAGGGTAGTATTAATCACGCCGCCAAGTAAGGTTCCCACTATGAACCTCCCCCTCGAGAGGCCGAGTACGACTCGGCCAAAGAGAAACCGAGACCGCCCCACAGCCAATCCAATGCCGGTCACAAACCTCCCTCTCTCGAGGTCAAGTATGACTCGGCCAAAGAGAAACCAAAACTAAAAAAACACAGCTAGCCCAATCCCCTCCACCCAATCGAAAATCCAGAACTACGTTGACTTTGACTCCTCTAAAGCCGAGGTACGTAGGCATAGGGGGGGCACACTCCTATCAATTCAAGACCATAAACCCCAATAAAAGGAAAGAAAGCTTGGCGCCTCACAACACTCAACCCATATTAACCTACACCCGAGACCCCTCGCTGGGACCGAATGTGAGTAACTCCCCTATCCCTCACAGCTAGCCTAGGGTAACTATCTTGTGATAGACATATTGGAGGCACCCTGTGGTCCCGATGTGTAACTAACTCCCGAACCTACAGCTCTGATCCCAGACCAGCCTTTCCCTAGGTTTCCTTACATTCCTGAGAAAAATGAAGGTGGCCACTCCTGATGGCTGAGAATGGCTCGGCTACAGAGAGGTCGAGGTAGTCTCGACCCACCTAGCTTAACGTCACAATTTAGGTTGTGACAGATGGCGACTTCATTGGGGACTTTGTTTTATTGAGAGTTGAGCCCTGCAGGGTTAGTTGCATAGGGGGGAGGAGACTGGCGGTGTCAATAAGTGCTATATGTCCTCCAATTTCTATTGCCATTTGTATGTTTTATGTGAAATCATGGGACAGATGACATAATCTTGTTATTATACTATTGTGATCACATGGGGCATCCATTGGGGGAATTGTCACGGTGCGATTATACCCATATGAGTGCGGTCCTATTCCCGGGCTTGAGAGTTAAGGAGTGCGAAGCGTGTAGTGGTACCCATACTGGAGGTTTTCTCTGTACTGGTGACCGCGATAGTTCCACCTGGGGCTGATAACCTGAGGGAGCCAGCACATTCTGGGAAATTGATCCTATTTGTGTTGAAAACCTCGGGAAGTCCATAGACCCAGGAGCCTAATGGTGAGGAAGTCTAAAAATCCAATGGTGAGAACCTTGAGAGAAACTGATGGGATAAACCTTAACCCAATCCATCCTTAAACTGAGTCTGTCTAATCCTTAAATCGGGTCTGTCCATCTATCCTTAAACCGAGTCTAGGTAATCCATCCTCAAACCAAGCCTGTCCCATCTGTCCTTAAACCGGGTCTGTCTAAAATCGAGCCTGTCCAATCCATCCTTAAACCGAGTCTATCTAATCCTTAAACTGGGTCTGTCCATCTATTCTTAAATCGAGTCTGTCTAATCTATCCTTAAACTGAGTCTGTCCAATCTATCCTGAGCCAAGTCAACCCCTGGACCGAAGTTTGTCCCTGCCCGCCCTAGGCCAAGTTAATCTTACGCCGAGTTACCCTTAAACAAATCCACCTATCCCCGAACTTCTGGCATGTGGCCGAGTACAGGTCCACCCCAAGCCCTTGCCTTGTATTGCATGATAACTTCAACTAATTACGGGACTTTCAGAAAATGGGGACCAGGTACATCCTCGGCGCCAAAATGGGGTATCCTATCCAGATAAGGACCCCAGACTTGCATACCATCTGCAATATCAGCAATCGTCTAAAAGGGCAGTGGCGCAGTGCCTTCGAGAAAATGCACGGCAACCTCCTGCAAATCTTAGAGATCGAGACACAACCTGAAGCACTCGAAGCCCTGATCCAGTAATATGACACTCCAACAAGATGCTTCACCTTCGGGGACTTCCAAATGGCCCCCACGTTGGAAGAATATGAGCGCATGCTGGGATTACCACTAGTAGACTCAGGGTCGTTGTACTTCCATCAAGATTAGACACCCTCCTGGGGCACCATAGCCCGACTGCTAAAATCTTCAGAGGAGGAAATAACCAGAGCCAAGAAAAACTGCAATGGAATAGAAGGCCTCCCAAGAGCTTACTTGGAACAACGCTTGGACCTCTTCTAGATAGGGGAGGACTGGCCCGTATTCAGGGATGCTCTTGGGTTGCTAATATATGGGGTCCTACTATTTCCCCAACTAGAGAACTACGTAGACCTTGTGGCTTTGGGAGTATTTTTGGCCAAGAAAAACAAAGGAGAGAATCCCGTCATGGTGGTCCTGGCAAACACCTACTATTCCCTCCACCAGTGCGGTGAGCGAAGGAGAGGGGTCCTGAGGTGCTGTACGCCCCTTCTATATTTATGGCTAACATCCCACCTCTTCCAATGCAAGCACCGCACTACCTGCCCTATAGAGGACTTCAAATGGAGCTGGGTTCCCCACATGATCAAGGAGGAATGGGCCCGCAAGCTAGACGAGGCGTCTGAAAAATCCATCCGCTCGTACCCCCCATGGAATGAAAGGGAGCACGTCATCATCAGGTGTGAGGGGTATCCAAATGTACCCTTATTAGGAACACAAGGAGCAATCAACTATAACCCAGAATTAGCAGTACGGCAGGCTAGGTACCCAATAATCATCCCTCCACTAGAGGAGGCTTTGACACCTTTCACACTACCAGGGCCCGAGGCACGGAAGGGAGTCCATCACCGAAAGATACGGCGCGCGTGGAGTAACTCGATCAAGAAAGGAACTACTAAGAAGCTCCGAAGCTGTGGAGCCTCTTTAGAATACCGACAATGGGTGAAGGAGCAAGTCAAGACCCTAAGGCTCCCCTGGGACAAGATTCAGCCTTCAGACTCCAGCATCCAGCCGTACGAGGTACAGGAGACCCTCGAGGTAGACAGGCTCAAAAGATCCCTAGACAAGACAAAGGCCGAAAGGGCTCATTGGAAACGTAAGCTCGAAGAAGCGCTAGAAGAAATCTATCATGAAAAGCATCTGAATGACGAAATCACTAAGAAAGCTAGAGCAGAGCACGACGCCTGGGTAAGAATCGGCGGTTGTCTCAAGGCAGCAGACCAGGAGATGTGCACAAAAAGGGATGAACGTGATCAAGTAACCAGGAAAAAAGAGCAACTCGAAGGGGCTCTGTTGGATGGCCAAAGAAGGGAGGTCGAACGTCAAGAGCAATTCCGCCAACTACAAGAAAAGATGCACCTCCTAGAAGAGGAACTCGTGAGGGCCAACCTCTCCAAGGAACTTCTGAAAGAGCAAAGGCGTAAAAATCTACTGGAACTGGTCGAGACTCGCACAAAGGCTGAAAACGACGAAGCCCAGCTCAAGGAAACCATCCGGGGACTCAGAGAAGTAGTCGAAGAGTGGAAGTGACGGTGTCAAGATATAGCCGACATTGCCGAAGAACAAGTAAATGCAGCCACAACTGAAATCTTGTTCTGGAAAGATAGGTTCTTCAAATTAACATGGCTCGCCAACCAAGCGCTAAAAGACATACCCCGAGGCCTCTAGGCAGCGGAAGGCATGGTTGGCTTCATAAAAATGCCAAGGGAAATAACGAGCTTCTTAGATCTTTGTAGAGGGTTTTATGACCAGTTGAAGGCCAGGGTTGCCCCGCCCTAATAAAGATGGGTTGTGTATTGCTTTTCTTTTCGAATTAATTGTTTGATTGTTTTGATAAAGGTCACACGTTTTCTGAATGCGCCCGTAATTAGAAATGTTTGTCATGCACCCTCATACTCCATGCATATCCCTTTCCCCCACCTTTGCATTATTCGCTTTGTCTAAATAAAAAATCCAAATAAAGAAAATAACGTTTAACCAAAATCCAGGCGAACAAGAATACGTGCCCCCAGCCACCCCTACCAAACCCGAGCTCGAACCCGGCACATAGAGCATGCGATAGACGAACTGGAACAGCAGAGCGTGCAAACAAGGGCAGAGGTCGGCCAGATGAGGGAGCACATAGGTGAAATAAAAGAACAGCTAAATAGAGTATTCGAACTCCTCACCCGAAATGCATCCCGTCCCGCTCCCGCTACCACACTAGGAGCTACCTCTAACGCCGCGACCCAAGGAACTCCGACATACCCCCCGGGTTTTACCCTACAATACGGGATGCCTTTGGGCTGGAATGCACCGGCTGACGTTCCGGTGGCCGAGGAGCCTAAAGTAGTAGAAGCAAGTCGGCCCATGCCTCAGGCTGTACAAACCATAACAAGCTTGCCTCACTATTCTTACCCTTCGGGTCCCCCTGGGCAGGTTGGAGCCACTTTTAGACACCCGGAGGTCACTCTTGTCCACGATGAAAAGATCAGCTCCCTAGAACAGCGGGCGCGAATCATTGAAGGTACCGAAAGCCACGGCCTGGATGCCGCAGACCTTTGTTTAATGTCCGACGTGGCTCTCCCGACAGACTTTAAGACTCCCAAATTTGAAAAGTACAAAGGCAGCTTTTGCCCCCGGGTACATCTGGCCATGTACTGTCGAAAAATGGCCGCCTACATTCACCAAGACAAGATCTTGGTGCATTGCTTCTAAGACAGCCTTACAGGCGCCCCCCTCAATTGGTATGTTAACCTGGAGAAAGGACAAGTAAAAACCTAGAGGGACCTAGCTGAGGCATTCGTCCGTCAATACAGATATAATGAAGACATGGCCCTAGACAGGTCCCGACTCCAGAATTTGTCCAAAATGGAGTCTGAGGGATTCAAGGATTACGCTCAACGGTGGTGCGAGTTAGCGGCCCAGGTCAAACTCCCGTTAACCGAGAAGGAGATGGTCTCCCTATTCATAGAAACATTGCCGTCCCCCTTCTACGACAAGGCCGTGGGAAGCATAGCATCAAGCTTCGCAGATTTAGTGATTGTGGGGGAGAGAATCGAGTCTGGCCTCAAACGTGGGAGGATCTCTACCAACTCCACCAACTTCGCAAGGAAGCCCATGCCCGAAAGGAGGAAGGGGGAAACCAATGCCGTAACCATTGATCCCTCCAAACCTTACGGACCAGGAGGAAGCTCAAGCGCCACCCCGGTCACGTTCAGCCCTCCTGGGGTGGTCGTTTCAACCAACCCTCCGAACCCAAGCGGAGTCGAGGCTGCAAGCCCGACCGATACCCAGAATCCTAGGCCATCCCGGCCTAGGAGGATCTTCACATCCATACCAATGTCGTACACGGCCCTCTTCCATCAACTACTGCAAAAGCGTATGATTACAACGGCCCCGCTAAGGCCCTTAGAGCCCCCGTACCCTCGAAGTTATAACCCTAACGCCAAATGCGAATACCACGAAGGGGGCCCGGGCCACACCACGGAAAAACTGTTGGGCTCGAAGCACAAAATACAGGATCTATTGGAAGGTGGATGGCTCAATTTTAAGGAAGGTGGGCCAAATGTGAGCACAAACCCACTTCCCCCTCACGGGGGAACATTTGTCAACACCCTGGATCATGAGCCTGCTAGACAAGGAACCCGAGGGCAGATGGTCTTCCAGGTCGCGGTAGCCGAGCAAGCTAAAATCCCATGGTGGAAACCGGTTACTATCTACTACGACCTAGTGCAAATATCGGGTCCCCCTCTCTCCATCAACGTCCCGGCTCAGCCAGCCTACCATGATAACCACGCAGTACCGTGGCGATACGAGCTAACGATGCCAGAAGTGCCTAAGGAAGAGGAGCATGCGAAAGAAGTCATCAATATAGCTGAAAGTGGGGATATCACCAGAAGTGGACGCATCTACACACCGAAAGTCCTCCGAGGTCAGGAAACTCACGCCCCTAACAAAGAGACGCACGACCCCACCCCGGAAGGAACCAACACGAGCGCACCAGCCACGAGCGCACCCGCTCAAACACCCGGAAAAGAGGCCGAGGAATTCCTGAAAATCATAAGGCATAGCGAATATCCATTCCTAGACTAGATGAACAAGACTCCGACACGGATCTCACTCTTATCTTTGCTACTCAATTCCGAGGCCCACTGGAATCTCCTATTGAAGGTTCTACAAGAAGTCCATGTGGCCCATGACATAACTGCGGAAAAATTCGGCAACTTGGTTAACAACATCACTAGCAAAGGCCATTTGACTTTCTCCGACGATGAGATACCGGTAGGGGGAAAAAGCCACAACCAGCCACTCCATATTTCGGTAAGGTGTGGTGGCTACATGATTGTCAGGGTCCTGATCGACAATGGATCATCTATGAACGTCCTCCCCAAAGCAACACTGATAAACTAACCCCTATAGATGCGCCGTTCAGGGTTACCTCGGTAGTCGTACGAGCATTCGATGGGTCAAAGCCAGAAGTCATGGGAGAAATCTCCCTGCATATTATCATTGGTCCGGCTTTATTCAACATCGATTTCCAGGTTATGGACATCCGGCCAGCTTACAGCTGCCTCCTCGGACGACCCTGGATACATGCCGCAAGAGCCGTGTCGTCTTCCCTTCATCAACAAGTGAAATTCATTAGCAACCATCAAATAATCAGCATCATGGGTGAAAAGGAGCTAGTGATCACTACTCCTGTCCCCGAAGAGTACATCGAAGGGGATGAGGAGGCGCTTGAGGCCTCCTTCTAGTCGCTAGAAGTAGATGGTACCATGATGATGCGTGTTTTTCTAGCCGTTTTAGACGCTTATCAAATAACTAAAGCTAACTATAGTATAGCCAACCCTAGGTCATTCATCTCAAGGACACAGTGCATTCTAAGTGTGCTTCAATATGGAGCAAACGGAAGTAGAATCTAAGTGTAGAATACCGACTTGTCTCGGCACTGGCCGAGTTGCTCTCAACAGAGACTGAATCGAGTCGACCTCGACAGAGACAATCCAGCTTGGTCTCGGCTAAGTGCAGACAGACGCTAAAGAGATGGACTACCTCTGTCTCAGACTTAAAGGCAGTAAACAAGGGGGGTTGGAATGCAATTGGAATTAGAACAGAGGTTAACTACAGTCAGAACTAAAATTAACTACAATGCAAATGCAATTACGCTACTCCTAATGCTATTGCTATTACTATGTTCATGTTTAGTTCCAATAATCAAGTTCTTTCTGATTTAATCACTCCAATTACAGTCCTCATCAGCCTCCAGTGTTCTTATGGCAATCGCCAAAGGTCCGTCCCTTACCATACCGAGGATTTACACAATCGCCACCTCATCAGTTGGTAGAGATTAAATTCAAGCTGATTTTAGATTCTCAATTAACAATCGTTAAGTGATTACCTACTGAATTAGCTAAACCAGTTCCAATCGGCTTAGTTTAACATTGTTCCGTTACCATGTGTAATCGCAACGCAGTAAGTGAACTTAGATTTCAGAATTGCAACAGAGATCAGAAGTCAGAAAACACTTGTAATATTGAAAGCAAAATACAAACACAGGGCCTGGATTCGATGATTCCATCCTCCGCAACAATCACCATGGACGACGGTGATGATTCACCTCTACTAGCTAGGATGCTGAGGTTCGGATCCACCAGAGTGCGTTGGTGCTCCAATCGGTCTCCTCTGATAACCTTCGGCTTCTCAGTTCCTAGCCTGCATTTCCTTAATCGAGAGAAACGCCATTAACAGCGCCGTGTATCATCGTGAGCGGAGGAGAAGAAAACGAGAGAGAAGTTGGAAATTATGGACGCGGGAAGGTTTGAATGCCAAAAAGCCCTTATTCATTCAGAGTTCTATCTATTTATACAAGAGTGGACACAGCTAACGATGCTAACAGAATTACATGTACAATTCCTATTCTGTCCTTGTTGTGACTTGCGTTGCAAGCTACTCCAGGTAGTGACATGGAGCTGAGCTGGACCCAAGGTGGCTCTGATTGCTGACGTGGCGTTCCCCCTGGATCTACCTGACTGGGCTCCCTGCATGGGTCGAGTCTCGGCCTGGCCGAGAGGCTCTCGGCTTGGGCTTCTGATGGCCGGCTGAGCTTGGCTGAACCTGCAATGAAGAGATAGTTAGCTAAAAACCTTGATTAAGCACAGGTTATGTTTTACTCAAGTTTAGGCCATTAATATGGATCTTAGCTAACAGTCATCTTTTAAGCTCGTGAGTTGCTCATTGGTGCCCTTCTTAGGTCCACTTAAGATGTACATTTTATGACTCATCAAACCCCCACACTTAGCCTTTTGCACTCCTGGGCAAAACATATGACTTAATTAAGGGTGACTTTAGTGAGTGATTCTTCTGTTTGATTTCCTTAAGCTGACTCTATAGAGTCGGCCTCTCTTCATCCTGATTCAAAGCGCTCATGCAATCAGGGAGCTAGTTCCTTTGGTTCTCAAGGGCCTTCATGGTTTCCAATTGGGAAGGGGTGCCCCCAGAGTGATAGAACTTTTACTCATGTGCTCAATTTTCTCGCTTCTCTCAAGTGTTTGGGCTGTGTTTACACTCAGCATTGCATGGGATTGGTGTTACCATATCTTGACAGAGCTCTCCTCTTACACCTGCAAAACACAACAGTTATGATCATTAGGACTTTTCTGGCTTGTAGCGAGGTTGAGGTTATGGGTCGAATAGATGTAAGAAAACTAGCTTCAGGATCCACGGGGAGGAGAGGAGCAATGGGGAGTGAGTGTAACCAGTATGAGGGCAGTCTCGGTTGCTGTGGTCTCCTTTGATCTTTATTTACTCGCCGTTTTACATTCTTTCTTTCTTCTACTCATGCAGCTTGCTGATTTTGTTTATTTCAGCTCATTTATTTCAGCTGCCTGTTTTCTGTTTTTATGTACTTTCTTTTCTTTTCTTTCATTCCATTTTCTCTCCTTCTTTTCTTCTTATGAACCTTCAGCTGCTTTTTGACCGAATTCTGCTCCCTAGACTTCCCCCACACTTGATTCTAACTCACTCCCAAGACGGTTCCACGGCTCCTCGTCTTCTCAAGGGTGAGGTAAGAATGGCTTTTCTGGCCTCGGCTTGTAGTGAGTTGCAAGAAAAGTGGTCAATTTAGGCTCAAAAAGGGGTGACAAGGGTCAACTTATTTTTGGACAGCTTATTTGGCTCTGGGCTCATAAGAAATATGGCCTAGATCATTTCATTCCTGCATGTGTAAAATAGTTGTATCCAGAGAGTTAAGGCAAAATTCAGCACACACAATTAACATGCTTGCAAAAATCACTCAGAAAGAATGGAGATGGCAGAGTGTAAGCCATCTCTGTTACAAGGCTCAAATTCTCACACTGGCTGATTATGTTTCTTCACTCTGAAGGTTCCCTCTTCCCATTTTTGCCACTTTCCACTTAGGACCCAGAGGTTTGGTTCCCTTCAGGCAGAGGCGGCTTCTGCTCGGGAATGAAGAGATTCCTTCTGTTGGCTCGTCACACTCTTAGATTCAACAAGGAATTTCCTCTCTTCTTTTGGACACGTAATTCTGCTAAGATGAGGCCATTCCGGCTGTGGCAGACTTGGCAGTGGAGACTCTTTTATTAAACACAAACTTAAGCAACAAAAATACTAATGAGACTTAAAATAGTATATCAGATATGTAAGAAACGAAATGACAAAGTTAGAGGAAATGAAAAAAGTTAGAGAAGAGAAGGGCAGATATGACATGAATGATCAGTCCCAGATGGATAGAACCCCCCCCCCCCACACACACACACTTAGTTTCGGCATTGTCCTCAATGTGAAGAGGTTGGCCGAGTTGGCTTAGGCTGTGCCATCTGGTGGAGTCGGTTCCACCAAGGAGATGTTCTCCGTATTTACTCCAATTGGTGCTGGACCTTCGAGGAAAGGTTTGACTTGGTGCCCGTTGACCTGAAAGGTGCGATTGGTATGTTCTTCGTTGAGCTGTACTGCACCATGGGGAAATATGTTAGTGATAACAAAAGGTCCATCCCATCTGGAGCGAAGCTTACCTGCTATGAGCTTTAATCTGGAGTTGAAGAGCAGCACTTTTTGGCCAATATGGAGATCTTTTCTCAGGATCTTTTGGTCATGGAATTTTTTTACCTTTTACTTGTAGAACCTGGCATTCTCATAGGCTTCCCTACGAAGTTCGTCTAATTCTTGAAGTTGGAATTTCCTATGGTCTCCCGCTTGGTCATAGGCCATGTTACATTGCTTGACTGCCCAGTAAGCTTTGTGCTCTAGCTCCACAGGGAGGTGGCAGGCTTTCCCGAAAACAATTCGGTAGGGAGACATCCCTAGCGGTGTTCGATATGCAGTCCTGTGAGCCCATAGTGCATCTTCAAGGAGTTTGCTCCAGTCCTTCCTGCTGGGATTTGTCATCTTTTGCAGTGTATGCTTAATTTCCCTATTAAACACCTCAGCTTGCCCATTAGTCTAGGGGTGGTATGTTGTAGCTATCCTGTGTGCCACCCCATATTTTTGAAGAAGGGAGGCCATGGCTCTGTTATAGAAGTGACTCCCCTGGTCACTAATGAGCGCTTTTGGGACACCGAACCTGCAGAAAATATTGGACTTAAGAAAGTCCACTACTACCTTGGCCTCATTGGTTCTGGTGGGAATGGCTTCTACCCATCTTGATACATAATCGACGGTAAGCAGGATGTATGAATAGCCATTGAAGATTGGGAATGGCCCCATAAAATCTATGCCCCAGACGTCAAAGACTTCGCAGAATAGGATGGGCTGCTAAGGCATTTCATGTCTTTGGTTCAGGGCCATCCCTGCTTTTTGACATTTGTCGCAGGTGGAGACGAATTGATGAGCGTCTTGGAAAATAGAAGGCCAATAGAGGCCACAATCAAGCACCTTCCTGGCAGTCCGAGATGAGCCGTAGTGGCCCCCTCCAGGGGCCGAATGGCAGAAGTGGAGGACCGACTTGATCTCGGTATCAGGAATGCACCTGCAGATGATCTTATCACTGCATAATCTCCATAGATAGGGGTCATCCCATACGTAGTACTTAGCATCACTTCTGATCTTCTCTTTGTAAGTTCGAGATGCCTCATGTGGAAATTGAGATGTTGCCATGAAATTACAAATATCTGCAAACCATGGTGTGGCCGTCTTGAGGTGCAGGAGTTGCTCATTAGGGAACTCGTCTCGGATAGGCAATTGTTCGCTTTCTCTTTCAATCCTGCTGAGGTGGTCCGCTACAGAATTCTCAGCACCTTTCTTATCTCTGATTTCTAAGTCGAATTCTTGGAGAAGAAGCATCCATCGGATCAGTCTCGGCTTGGCATCCGGCTTCTTCAGCAAGTACTTTAGAGCCGCGTGATCAGAGAACACGACTATCTTAGAACCGAGAAGGTAGGAACGAAACTTATCCAAGGCAAACACAATTGCCAAAAGTTCCTTCTTAGTCGTCGTGTAATTTTGCTGGGCCGAGTCCATGGTTCTGGACGCATACGCAATAACATGGACTGGATGGCCGAGAACAACTCTTAGTGTCGAATTGGATGCGTCGCACATGAGCTCAAATGGCAGGTCCCAGCTTGGTGCTTGCAGGATGGGTGCGGACGTAAGTTTGTTCTTCAGCTCCTGAAATGCCTCAATGCAGGGCTGGTCAAAGTTGAAATCTACATCCTTCTGTAGCAGCTTGGACAATGGTAGGGCCAGTTTGCTGAAGTCCTTGATGAATCTTCTGTAAAAACATGCATGTCCTAGAAAAGAGCGAACTTCTCGTACCGAAGAGGGGTTAAGAAGGGAGGTGATAACATCTATTTTCGCTTTGTCCACTTCAATGCCTCTGTTGGAGACCAGGTGTCCCAACACTATTCCCTCGGTCACCATGAAATGACATTTTTCGAAATTTAGAACCAAGTTCGTGTCAGTGCATCTCTTCAGCACCTTGGACAGATTGTTCAGGCATGCGCCGAATGATTCTGCGTACACCGTGAAGTCATCCATAAATACCTCCATGCAGTCTTGTAGCAGGTCCGAGAAGATACTCATCATGCAACGTTGAAACGTGCTCGGTGCGTTGCATAGGCCAAATGGCATGCGTGTGTACGCAAAGGTACCAAATGGGCAAGTGAAGGTCGTTTTGTGCTGGTCTTCCGGTGCAATGTGAATTTGCATGTATCCCGAGAATCCATCCAAAAAACAGTAGTGGGACTTCCCTACTATCTTTTCCAGCATCTGGTCAATAAAAGGCAAAGGAAAGTGATCCTTGCGGGTTGCTTGATTTAATTTTCTGTAATCGATGCACACCCGCCAGCTGTTTTGAATCCTCGTAGGTACCAACTCGTCTTGTTGGTTTTTCGTGACAGTCATCCCAGACTTCTTCGGCACTACTTGTACAGGACTCACCCATTGGCTGTCTGATATAGGGTAGATGATGCCTGCAGCAAGTAGCTTTGTGACTTCTTTTTTTACTACGTCCAGGATGGTAGGATTCAGCCTTCGTTGCTGTTGCCTTATGGGCTTGATGTCCTCCTCCATCAGTATTCTATGCATGCAGATGGAGGGATTTATACCTCAAAGGTCAGAGAGTTTCCACCCAATTGCTTTTTTGTGCTCCTTAGGACTTTCAGCAGCTCCTCTTCTTGCTCCGGGAGGAGGTTGCTGGCTACAATGACTGGGAGCTGCTGTTCACTGTCCAAGTAGGCATCTTTTAGGTGGCTAGGCAATGGTTTCAGCTCCATGGGTGGTGGAGATGGAGATTCCTGAGTTACAGCTCTCGGATCCTTCTGGCCGGCTTGTTCTAGACTCGGTATTAGGACTGCCGTCATAATCTCGGCCTTGTGCTGCGTCGACCGACGCGGAAGGATGATTTCAGTTCTTGGCGGATTGAGGTCGGCTTTGACTACTTATGTAGTTTCGGTCTCGGATCCAGGCAGAACGATGAGCTTCTTGGGTTGAGTCTAGTCTTCACTGGCCGAAATGGTTTTGGCTAGTGTGTCGGCTTGTGTGTTTGATTCGTCGGCCGAGTTGACTTTTGTCCTTGCATTGACTCGGCCTTCTTTGGCCGACTTCACTTCGGCCGTGAATATGGTTGCCAGCTGTGTAGGTATAAGCTTTTTAGTCTCGGCAACTTTTACCTCTACACTATTCTCACTCTCTAAGGGCTTGGGGTAGCAAACTTGGTTTATTAACTCGGTTAATTCTTTTTCAAATGCCAAGTTGCTCATGTCACTATGATCATCCTCAAAGTTTGGGGTCTCTAGTACTTTCGTGTGGTCAGCCTTTGAGCAGCTACTCACTTCAGCAGTTTCAGCAAGGTCTTCAATTCCCTCAGTGCAACTGTCTAGTTGGAAGTATTCCTCCACTAGCTCTTCCATTATGTCTATACCAAAGAGGGAGTGGTCTTCAATGGGGTGCTTCATGGCTTCAAAAATATTGAACTGCACCAATGTGTCACCGAATTCCATAGAGAGCGTTCCAGCATGTACGTCAATCTTTGTCCTTGCTGTCATTAAAAATGGCCTTCCCAGTATTAAGGTTGATCCTTTCCCTGATGTCTCGTCCTCCATGTCAAGCACATAGAAATCAGCTGGAAATATTAATTCGTTCACTTGGACTAAGACATCTTCGAGAACTCTCAAGGGTTACACGATGCTTCTATTAGCAAGCTGAATAGTCATCGTTGTGGGTTCCAGATCTCCGAAATTGAGGGACCTATAAGTTGATGCAGGCATGACGTTGATTGATGCTCCCAGGTCCAACATAGCATCAGCAAATGTGCAATCACCAATAGTGCATGGGACCGAGAAGATACCGGGGTCTCGGCACTTCTTTGGTAAGACCTGTGAAATTCCTGCAGTGGGATTATTCCTAGTTAAGCTTGAGACCACACCTCCAAGTTCTCGATTCCCCTTCATCTTTCTTCTTTTGTGTACGCATAATTCCTTGAGGAATTTTGCGTACTTCGGAATTTGCTTGATCGCATCGAGAAGTGGAATGTTGATTTCCACCTTCTGGAACATCTTCAGCAGCTCGTCATCAGAATCTGGTTTCTTTGCCGAGACAATCCGGGATGGCAACGGTAACGGGACAGCTGTCTTTGGACGAGACTGTGAGTTGGCTGATGCTTCAGAGTTGGCTTCAGCTGGTTGCGGCTCCTGATGCTGTTCAGGCCGAGGTAATTCCTTACCGCTTCTTAGTGTCACTACATGAGCATTCCCTCTCGGATTCGAAATGGATTAAGAGGGGAGGTTGCGTGAGCCGGCTGACTGTAACTCGCTCACAGTATTTGCTAGCTGTCTTATTTGCACCTTGAGATCCTAGATGGTGCTGTGTATTGCAGACTCGGCTGCTGATAACCAGTTGTTCCATAGGATGCATTCGGCATGAATCCGGCTCTTTGAGCTGCGTAAGGTCCTGGTTGTGGGTTTGACCGGAACGGTTGTTTCCCATACGATGGATTATCAAATTGCTGGTTCTGATAGGATTGCTTCCCATATTGAAATCCTCCTACGGCTCCAACACTTTCGGTTTGGCTAGACTCGATCTCTTGTAGAGTGGGACACAGATCAGTCGGATGCTCCACTGAAGTACATATGCCACAGACCCTTGCTGCCATGGCTGGATCATGTTGACTAACAGCCAGTTGTCTCACTAGGGACTTCAGTTCGGTCAACTGGTTCTCCAGCCTTTGGTTGGAGGCTGCGCCGATTTCATTCACTAGCCGAGACGGGTTTGGCCCTCTGATCCCGAATTGTTGAGTGTTGCTCGCCATGTTTGAGATCAGATGCCTTGCTGCTACTGGTGTTTTATCCATTAACGCTCCTCCACTAGCTGCATCGATCATACTCCTGTCCATCATTGACAGTCCTTCGTAGAAGTATTGGATCAGCAGCTGTTTGCTGATCTGATGGTGGGGACAAGTGGCACATAGCTTATTGAAGCGCTCCCAATATTCGTGCAGAGTCTCTCCGGTATGCTTCCTTATCCCACAGATTTCCTTCTTGATGGTCGCAGTCCTAGAAGCTGGGAAGAATTTTTCTAGGAAGGTCTGTTTCATGTCTCCCTAGGTGTTGAAGAGTGCTGGCTGCAGATATAGCCAGTCCTTTGCAGCTCCATCCAGAGATAATGGAAATGCCTTCATCTTGATGTAATATTCTGGGATTCCCTGCGGCCTCATCGTGGAACAAACCACGTGGAATTCTTTGAGATGCTTGTGGGGGTCTTCTCCTGCAAGACCATGAAATTTAGGCAGCAAATGTATCAAACCAGACTTCAATTCATATGTCTGAGCCGGCTCCAATTGTGGATACTAGATACACCATGGTTAGTACACCACATCTGGAGTGGCTAGTTCTTTCAATGTCCTGTCGTGGTTTTCCATCTGCCCTGGCTCTGTGAAATTGTTAGTACTAGTAATAAAATTGTCAGTACAAAATTGGTCAAAGTTAGTGGCAGAATTTATACTACTTCCACTATTTATTGTGGTATTTCTTATTTCTCGCAATCTACGTAAAGTTAGTTCTATTTCTGGATCAAAAATATACAATGGGCCAGTGCTACTTCTAGTCATGCATCATGCAGAATTTAAAGTACTAAGCAACAATTAATTCTACTGAAAACAAAATGTGGTCAATATGTACTGCAAAATTAAATGCAATGCAGATTTAGAAATTCTACTATACTTATATGTATATATTTGTTTTTGTTTAACAGTGAATCCACGTAGAGATTTATTGACAAATTCAGACTCAACAACTCTAAACAAAACTTCTTACAACTCGGATTCGACTCGGTTTACTTGGCACACTGAAACACAAAAAAACTGAAATCCCCAGCAACGGCGCCAATTTGATGATACGTGTTTTTCTAGCCGTTTTAGACGCTTATCAAATAACTAAAGCTAACTATAGTATAGCCAACCCTAGGTCATTCTTCTCAAGGACACAGTGCGTTCTAAGTGTGCTTCAATGTGGAGCAAACGGAAGTAGAATCTAAGTGTAAAATACCGACTTGTCTCGGCATTGGCCGAGTTGCTCTCAACAGAGACTGAACCGAGTCGACCTCGACAGAGACAATCCGGCTTGGTCTCGGCTAAGTGCAGACAGACGCTACAGAGATGGACTACCTCTGTCTCAGACTTAAAGGTAGTAAACAAGGGGGGTTGGAATGCAATTGGAATCAGAACAGAGATTAACTACAGTCAAAACTAAAATTAAGTACAATGCAAATGCAATTACGCTACTCCTAATGCTATTGCTATTACTGTGTTCATGTTTAGTTCCAATAATCAAGTTCTTTCTGATTCAATCACTCCAATTACAGTCCTCATCAGCCTCCAGTGTTCTTATGGCAATCGCCAAAGGTCTGTCCCTTACCATACCGAGGATTTACACAATCGCCACCTCATCAGTTGGCAGAGATTAAATTCAAGCTGATTTTAGATTCTCAATTAACAATCGTTAAGTGATTACCTACTAAATTAGCTAAACCAGTTCCAATCGGCTTAGTTTCACATTGTTCCGTTACCATGTGTAATCGCAACGCAGTAAGTGAACTTAGATTTCAGAATTGTAACAGAGATCAGAAGTCAGAAAACACTTGTAATATTGAAAGCAAAATACAAACACAGGGCCTGGATTCGATGATTCCATCCTCCACGACAATCGCCATGGACGACGGTGATGATTCACCTCTACTAGCTAGGAGGCTGAGGTTCAGATCCACCAGAGTGCGTTGATGCTCCAATCAGTCTCCTCTGATAACCTTTGGCTTCTCAGTTCCTAGCCTGCATTTCCTCAATCGAGAGAAACGCCATTAACAGCGCCGTGTATCATTGTGAGCGGAGGAGAAGAAAACGAGAGAGAAGTTGGAAATTATGGACGTGTGAAGGTTTGAATGCCAAAAAGCCCTTATTCGTTCAGAGTTCTATCTATTTATACAAGAGTGGACACAGCTAACGATGCTAACAAAATTACATGTACAATTCCTATTCTGCCCTTGCTGTGACTTGCGTTGCAAGCTACTCCAGGTAGTGACGTGGAGCTGAGCTGGACCTAAGGTGGCTCTGATTGCTGACGTGGCGTTCCCTTGGATCTACCTGACTGGGCTCCCTGCATGGGTCGAGTCTCGGCCTGGCGAAGAGGCTCTCGGCCTGGGCTTCTGATGGCGAGTTGAGCTTGGCTGAACCTGCAATGAAGAGATAGTTAGCTAAAAACCTTGATTAAGCACAGGTTGTGTTTTACTCAAGTTTAGGTCATTAATCTGGATCTTAGCTAACAGTCATCTTTTAAGCTCGTGAGTTGCTCAATGGTGCCCTTCTTAGGTCCACTTAAGATGTACATTTTATGACTCATCATACCAAAAGAGGGAAGCCGGGGGGCGCTACACTCCCTCCCAAGTGAATACGGCGCTACAAATTATGATCAAGGAAGGATATCAGCCAGGCAAAGGGTTGGGCCCTCACTTCACAGGCAGACCAGCCCCAATCCAGGTATCTGAGAATCCAGGGCGATTGGGAATCGGCTACCATGGTATCCACTCCCAAGAGGCCATTCGGGGGCAGTCATTTCTACGGGGAAGTGTGTCAGCAATTGAAGAAGGGGTTGAAGGCTAGGATGCATGGGTGTACTATATGCAAGGAGAGCTCACCAACTGGACCGTGAAAGGCTTACCACGCTTAGACTTTTTGGAAATGTAATTTGTCTTTTTATCCTTTTGTTTGTTTTTGTAAACCGCCCGAACAATTCCATAATTTCAATTAATAAAGTTTTAGCATGCATTTTTAGTTCCCTCTGGTTCTAGTCTTTTCCCATATCGCACTAAAACAAGTCTTCTCTAAACAACCAGTAAAAATAGTTCGATAATCCCAACCGTTAACCCACTCCTCGGAAACGAAGAACCTAACCAATCTAACACGCCAAGCGAGAGTGTTAGCACTGAAGTTGAGGCTCTGGCAAACATAGAACAGGGGGTAGGCAGAGAAAAGACAAAATTCGAGGCCACAACCAAGGACCTCGAGAGTGTCAACCTGCAAGAAGGAACAGAGGGGAGGGAAGTCCGAATAGGCAAACAGCTACCCCCAACTTCACGAGCAAAGCTCCTTGAGCTCCTGAAAGAATATGCGGACGTCTTCGACTGGTCGTATCAGGACATGCCCGGCTTGGACCGCGAGATTGTCGAGCATAGGTTACCCTTGCTCCCGGGAGCCACCCCAGTTAGGCAACAGCTACGAAGAATGAAGCCGGAGGTGGCTCTTAAGATCAAAGAGAAGGTAGAAAAACAGTGGAACGCAGGATTCCTGGCAGTGGCCAATTACCCGAGATGGGTAGCCAACATAGTGCCAGCCCCCAGGACAGAATTAGAAGTTAGGGGATTCCTGGGACGAATCAACTTCATATCCCGTTTCATCTCCCAGTTGACGGCTACCTGTAGCCCCATTTTCAAGCTCTTGCGGAAAAGGCAAAAGAAGGAATGGGATTCAGAATGCCAAGAGGCCTTCGACAAGATCAAGCGATACCTAGAAAATCCTCCGGTACTCGTACCAGCAGCGCCAGGGCAGCCATTAATATTGTACTTGACAGTATTGGAGGAATCTATGGGATGTGTGTTGGGGCAGCAGGACGCCACAGGTAGAAAAGAACAGGCTATCTACTATCTCAGTAAAAAATTCACCGAATGTGAAGCGAGATACTCAGCTCTCGAACAAACCTGCTATACCATCTGGGCCGCCAAAAGGCTCAGGCCATACATGCTATCCCACACAACTTGGCTAGTAGCCAAGAATGACCTGGTCAAATACATCTTCGAGAAACCCGCCCTAACCAGACGAATCGCGCATTGGCAAATGGCATTGTCAGAATACGACATCCTTTACATAAACCAAACAGTCGTTAAAGGGAGCGCCTTGGCCAAACAGCTAGCCCATCACGCTCTAACAGACTCGCAGCCACTAAGCTACGAGTTCCCAGATGAGCATCTCATGGCAGCCGCTGTAGACAAGGTTTGACACGACGATGAATGGACAATGTAGTTTGACGGGGCCTCCAATATAGTAGGAAATGGGATTGGAGTAGTCCTAATCTCGCCGAACAACCAGTGTTTCCCTTTCGCCACCAAGCTGGGTTTCGATTGTACCAATAACATGGCCGAGTACGAGGCATGCACCATGGGCCTCTTGATGGCCTTAGAATACCAGGTGAAAAGACTCAGGGTATTCGGAGACTCGGCCTTGGTCATTTATCAGCTCCGTGGGGAATGGGAAATAAGGGACGCTAAGCTAATGGCATACAACGACCATGCAAGGGAGATCATGACGGCTTTCGACATGATCACGTTTAGCCACGTCCCCCGCGAAGAAAATCAAACGGCTGACGCACTCGCCACGTTGTCTGCCATGGTGCAGGTGAACGAGGGACAAGAGTTGGTAATCCAGGTCCGGCAGCAGCCGCAAACAGCGTACTGTCAATGCCTCACCTGCGAAATAGCAAAACCAAGTACGGAGCCATGGTATTACGACATAAAAAGATACCTCGAGAAAGGCGAGTACCCCGACGAAACCTCTGAAAATAGCAAAAGAACGCTAAGATGCTTGGCTTCCGGTTTCTTGTTAAGTGGAACCACACTCTACAAGAGAAACTCAGACATGACACTCCTCCGATGCGTGGATGATCAGGAGGCTAAACAGATCATGGAAGAGGTACATGAGGGGATCTTTGGCACTCACATAAACGGACACGCCCTGGCTCGCAAAATCCTTCGGGCAGGATATTACTGGACCTGAATGGAGTCAGACTGCTACCATCACGTTCGAAAATGCCCGAAGTGCCAAATCTATGCCAACCACCTCAATGCTGCTCCATCCGCGCTACACAATCTCAATGCACCATGGCCATTCTCTATGTGGGGCATCGATGTAATCGGACCTATTGAACCTAAGGCATCCAACGGGCATAGATTCATCCTAGTGGCCATTGATTATTTCACCAAATGGGTAGAAGCAGCCTCTTACTCTTCTGTCACCCGCAGTACACTGGTACGGTTCATTAAGAGGGACATCATATGTCGATATGGTCTCCCGGCTCACATCATCACGGATAACGGAACTAATCTAAACAATAAGATGGTGACTGAACTTTGCGAGCAGCTCGGCATTAGTCACCACAACTCCACACCTTATCGTCCCAAGATGAACGATGCAGTGGAAGCAGCCAACAAAAATCTAAAAAAGATAATACAGAAGATGGTGGTCACCTACAAAGATTGGCATGAGATTCTACCGTACACACTTCATGGGTATCGTACGTCCGTACGAACATCCACCGGGGCAACCCCATATGCGCTCGTGTATGGCACAGAAGCAGTCTTGCCAATAGAGGTAGAAATACCTTCCCTAAGTGTATTGGCTGAAGCCAAATTGGACGAAGCCGAATGGATTCAACAACGGCTCGACCAGTTAAACCTCATCGAAAAAAAATGACTCACTACCCTATGCCATGGCCAGCTGTATTAGAAACGGGTAAAGAGAGCGTTCGACAAGAAAGTGAAGCCCCGCGTTTTTCCAGAAGGGGACATGGTGCTAAAGAAAGTCTTACCTAACCTCAAAGACCCAAGGGGTAAATGGACACCCAACTATGAGGGACCATACGTGGTGAAATAGGCCTTCTCCGGAGGAGCATTGATCTTGACCAACGTCGAGGGTCAAGACCTGAAATACCCTGTCAACGCGGACACGATTAGAATGTTCTACCCTTGAAATGTCTCCAGAATGAGCGGCAAGAAGGCAAAGACTCTCGCTTGGCCGATGGAAGGTCAGGGGAAACGTACCCGAGGTTCAAAACGGTTACTCATTTTTGAGTCTTTAACAATTAGTAAAGATCATTGATAAAGCAGTTTGTAATCTTTGCTAAAGCAATAAAAGCAACATTTCCTCTTCCCTTCTCTTTCCTCCTTGCTTAGTTTTTCTATACCTCAATGCATGCTAAAACTTAAGGTTAAAACAAACATGGTACATTTCCAAAACACGCTCAGAAACGGTAACTTCCTAGATAAATCCAGGGGGTTGGCACTTCGGCTTAGCCTACAGCCTGTGACGCCTAGCTTCAATTAACTTGTTCAAAAAAAAAAGACGCAAAAGTGGCAAAAGCAAAAAGGGATAATCACACAGAACCTTCACTAGTCAACCCGGTTTCCCACCATGCTTCCTCATCATAAATAACCCGCCTCAAGATCAAGTCCATCTCGGCTCCTAGGGAACCGAGTCCATCCCGGATCCTAGGAAGCCGAATGACACTCGGGGCCAGAGGGCCGACTGCCCCAGACTCTCAGTGCCCAAAAAGTCGACTCATCCATGTCACGCAATCCCATCTCGGCCAAAGTCGGCTAAGTGACCGAGACAGACAGTCCAGATCCCTAGCCCAATTACAACCCAAGTTGCCGCGACCACCCCAACCTTTAAGCCGTCATGCCCCTTTAGCACCTAAGTCAAGGTCATTCCCATTTGGTGCAAGTCGAGTCTAGATTAAAAGCCTAGGATCTCCTCTCTAAAAAAAACATTAATCCCTTTGAACCATTACACCCAGACACTGAATCTAGAAGCCATTGGTCCCGCTCCTTTTAGTGTTAATTCCCTTAAGCCATCAGACCCAAGCACTGAGTCTAGAAGCCATTATTTCCCTTAGATTTATCCCCCCTCCCTCTAAGGGCTAATCCCATTACACCACTATTTCCCTTAGTGTCATCCCCACTCCCTTAAGCATCAATCCAATTAAGCCATTATCCGAACTAAAGTCATTGCTTCTTTTAGTGTTAAGTCCATAGAGTCATCACCCCAAATCTGATTGATCCCATCAAACCAACAGAAGATCCCCCCCGCCTTTTAACAAGAAAATCCAAACAACAAACACAAACGCAAAACACAAAAAAATGCCAAAAGAATCCACTTCATTAATAAAACAATAATGTATTACAAGCCTATTTTGTAGGAGAGTCCAAGAGGGAAATAAGTTTCCCATCTCGGACCTCCTTAGTCATGTCATATGGACTTAGGTCGAAATCTGGAGCCAGTATAGAGCTATTTGTCTAAGGGCCTTGTTGAACCCATCCTCGTGCTGATCTACAATGGCCCCCTCCAAGCAAGCCACCCTCTCGGCCAGATCGGCATTCTCTTCTTTCAGCTTACCCGCCTCGGATTTTGCCGCCTCCAAAGCTCTCTCGCCAGAAGCAAGAATGATCTATATTTCCTTCACCTTGGACTGAGAATCAGCAAGGGTAGATTTCAGCAACACCACCTCAGCTTCCGACGAAGACGCCTTTGTTCTCAACAAAGCTATCTCAACCTCCGATTTGGTCTTCAGCGAAGACAATTCGACTTGAGAAGCGGCAAGCTTGGCCTTCAAGTCTTCAATCTTAACATTAGCCTTCTGACTAGCCTCCTTCAATCTCTGGACCTCAGCTAAAGATTCAGCCCCGGCCTTTTGAGCCTTCTCCAACTCCTTTTTATTAATGGCCTCTTTGGCCACAATCTGCTTAGCCTTCCACAACATCCCTTGCCAAATTTCCAAAGAGGCTATCGAACGAGCCATATAGGCAGTCATCATGTCAATAGAACTGTCGGCCCTTGCTGACACCAACAGCCCTCGGTCATGTGGAGGTATGCGACTGGTAGGAAACAAGCTGCGCATATCGAACCCAGGGCCCCACAAAGAGCTAACAGTAGGTGGGGCCACATAGCAGGACAAGCCACCAAGGGGCAGATCCGGCCCCGCAGTCACCACCACTTTGCCTTTGGGTTGAGTAAGCAAAGGTGAAGGAGGAGGTGCAGCGGCCTTCCCTTTTTTAGTAGTCGTCTCCTCCGCCGTCGCAGAATCGGCCTTCCGCTTTCCCGCCTCTTTGTCAAACACGGCTAGAGCCGTCAGCTTCTCAACCCCGGGGGCTGAGTCCTTCTCGGACAAGCTTGTGGCCGACTTCTTTTCAGCAGCAGTTGTGGCAGTCTTGGCACCTAGGGCCTTTCGGCCAGAGCTCCTAGCGTCGTTGGTCAAGCGAGCTTTCTTGATCAACTCAGTCATGTCAACGCCTTACTTCTTCAGCATACTTGCATGCCAAAAGCATAGTATATCAGTACACTCGATGCGAGGCCGAGTCTAAAGACAGTAACCACTCAGAAAAACTCACCCTTTAGGCGGAGAGTAGCATTTCCCGAAGAAATCCAGAATACTATGTCCCGGCAGTTCATTCCTCTTGGCAGGCTGTCCAGCAGTTGCAGATCAACCTTAGCCTCCAGAGAAAGTTGACTCCTTGCTAACCCCTTAGACTTTGGGGGTTCCCACCAATACAGTGGCAATGGCCGAGGGTCAATACAGAAGTGACCCATTTCAACCGCCTTGATCTTCACGAATCGGCTTTTGAAGCCCTTGTAGGAGGTCGTGTAAGAGGTGAAAAGACCTGAATTGGGCAAGGGGTTAACGAGACCCAACCCCACGGACTGGCCAACTCGAGTGGTATAGTGGCTTAGGAAGACTGGGGCAGTGGGTAAAATCCCAAGTGCCAAACAAACTACCCTAAAGGCTTGAATCGCTACCCAACCATGAGGGTGAAGTTGAGAAGGGGCTATCCCCAACACCCTCAAGACGTCCGCCTCGAAGAAATCAAAGGGGAGTGTAACTCCTAAGTCCATCAACACCGTCTCGTACATGAAGACGAACGACTCTTCCCCTTCCTTGGCGACGTCACATACGCCGCTTTTTTTACCACAGCGCACCACCTTCAACAGACCAGTGTGGGAGTCGCGATCCCATTTTCCATCCTCCACCAGGGATCCCACCTCAGAGTGGCTCATCTTTGACAAGTTCTCCAGTACATCCTTATGGACCCACGCCGGTGGACCCGCCTCTCGCATCAAAGGTGCAGGGGCTTGTGAAGACCCCCCCTTCAGCCACAGCCACGGGGTATGGCTTTTAGAGCCTCACCCAACGAAGAAGAAGAAGAAGAAGAGTAGGTTTCAGAAGACGAGGTACCTGACATGGTGGCAAAAAATGGCAAAGGTTGAAGAAGACGCGAAGAATGCAAAGGCTCAAGAAGAAAAGTTCAGAACGCGAAAGCTACAATTGACACTTTAGGCACAAGTAAGAAGGGGAACGAAGCTGAAACAAAGGAAATGCACACCCCTAATAAGTGCCTTCCTTGGAACTCCGCGATTACTAATCAAGAGGTTCGCGTTTCTCCAGAACGGCACAATCATTGTGCCACCCTCATCAATGCGCTCCAAGAACCGAAAAGGTTTGTCCAAAGGGTGGTAAGGCGCGTCCCTCCACGCGCAACCCTTCAGTTGCCTCCTGAAATTCAAACGTTCGAGCCCACACAAAAAAAAAACAAAAAACAAAAACAAAAACAAAAACAAAAACAAAAACAACAACAAACAAGAATTAAAAATAATAATATAATAAAGATAGGCCCAATTCACCGTGGCTCATTACCCCACTCGAGGACCGTTTCTGCATAGGCCGTCTCTGTCTCAGCAATCCCTCCATAGATCGCCTCTATCTCGGCCGTCTCCATGTAGGCCACCTCTGTCTCAGCAATCCCTCCACGGACCGCCTCTATCTCGGCCGTCTCCTTGTAGGCCATCTTTGTCTCAAACAATCCCTCCATGTAGGCCGTCTCTGTCTCAACAATCCCTTCATGAATCGCCTCTATCCCGTCCACCTCCGCGTAGGCCGTCTTTGTCTCAGACCAAGGGAAGCCATTATGACCCTGATCCGACTCCAAGAAGCACACATGGAAAGCTTCCCTAGCTCCATCGTCTACACGATGGCCTAGGAAGCCACTACCCCTGTCCATCAGGGACCTTGCCAGTTTCCTTTGCAAGCTTGGGTGCCAGCTAGTGCGCACTCCGCTTGCCACATATTCCTTTTCTAAGTCTGGACGCCAAGAGAAAGTCCAGAGCCACATCTCAGACCTGGATGCCAAGAGAAAATCCAGTGTCTACCTTTTCGAGCCTGGACGCCAAGAGAAAGTCCAGAGCCACATCTCGGACTTGGATGCCAAGAGAAAATCCAATGTCTACCTTTTCGAGCCTGGACGCCAAGAGAAAGTCCAGAGCCACATCTCAGACCTGGATGCCAAGAGAAAATCTAGTGTCTACCTTTTCGAGCCTGGACGCCAAGAGAAAGTCCAGTGCCACATCTCAGACCTGGATGCCAAGAGAAAATCCAATGTCTACCTTTTCGAGCCTGGACTCCAAGAGAAAATCCAGTGCCACATCTCAGACCTGGATGCCAAGAGAAAATCCAATGTCTACCTTTTCTAGCCTAGACACCAAGAGAAAGTCCAGTGCCACATCTCAGACTTGGATGCCAATGGAAAATCCAGTGTCTGTCTCATTCTAGTCTGGACGACAGCAGAAGTCCAGTATTTCCGATCCGGATGCCAGTGGAAAATCCGATGTCGCATTCCAACTCTTACAAGCCGGTGCGCACCCAGCTTGCCACTTTACTCTATTCTCTTTTGTAGACCGATGCACACTCGGCTTGCCATTTCAGACTACCCGCTATGGCAAGCCGGTGCGCACCCGGCTTGCCTTTCTGTTGACCCACCCTTGTAAACCTGGACGTCAACCGATATCCACTCCCTCGCCAGGAGGGGTCCCACATCAGGTCCGACCTCGCCCGACCGGTCCCAGTTCTTTATTTATGCTTATCCAAAAGGACCACTTCCTTTTTTGAAAAGCACAAATAAAGAGGGGGCAACTGTTGCATCCCAAAATTGTCCGGTCAGATCCTACACGGCCCAATCTCTCAGAATGGGCCAGAACCCTAACCCTTAGGAGTCAACATAAGACTAGGCCGACACCACAAGGGCCCAGTCAAACCCTCGTCCACCGAGACCAGTAGGGAGTCGTTCTGAGACCCAGTCAAACCCTCGTCCGTCGAGACTAGTAGGGGGTCGTTTGAGACCCAGTCAAAACCGAGACCAAAACCAGAATACGAGACCGAGTCCACCCTGGCCGTTGCGTGAATCCAGGACCAAGTTGCCCGGCTATCTAGGCGAATCTTAACCCCCATACAGAGCCGTTTCAATCTCCAGCCCAACAACCACCCTTGCGCGGGGCCCAAAGGTAACCACCTGGTGGCTGAGAGGCTCTATATAAACCTCCCAATGCGAAAGAAGAGGGGGGACGAAAAGCTGATGATTGCCAAGCAAAGAGGAAGTAGACGCCCCAAGTCTAGACCGAAGGGCAAGCAGAGATACTGGCCTGCAAGCAAGGGAAGTCTACCCGCTCCAGAATCTAGGTTGGTTCTCTTTACCGCAAACTTTAACATGTTGCACGACTAGATTATGGTAGTATTAATCACGCCGCCAGGTAGGGTTCCCACTATGAACCTCCCTCCCTCGAGGCCGAGTACGACTCGGCCAAAGAGAAACCAAAACTAAAAAAACACAGCTAGCCCAGTCCCCTCCACCCAATCGAAAATCCAGAACTACGTTGACTTTGACTCCTCTAAAGTCGAGGTACGTAGGCATAAGGGGGGCACACTCCTATCAAGTCAAGACCATAAACCCCAATAAAAGGAAAGCTTGGCGCCTCATAACACTCAACCCATATTAACCTACGCCCGAGACCCCTCGCTGGGACCAAATGTGAGTAACTCCCCTATCCCTTACAGCTAGCCTAGGGTAAGTATCCTGTGATAGACATATTGGGGGCACCCTGTGGTCCCGATGTGTAACTAACTCCTGAACCTACAGCTCTGATCCCAGACCAGCCTTTCCCTAGGTTTCCTTACATTCCTGAGAAAAATGTAGGTGGCGACTCTTGATGGCCAAGAATGGCTCGGCTGCAAAGAGGTCAAGGTAGTCTCGGCCCACCCAGCTTAACGTCACAATTTAGGTTGTGACACACACACAAAAAAGAGTCAATCAATTAAAAAAAAACAAAATTAGTTAGTAAAAAAATAAACTCAGTAAACAAGAAAGAAAATAGACTTAGTAGCGGCCATTGAAAAAAAATTTAGAGACGACACTCTACAAACTCAGGTTCGGCAAAATATTAGACTCGACGCACTAGGAACACAAAGCATGTGTCTCTGGCAATGGCGCCAATTTGATAACGTAAGATTTAGTCGTTATTTCTACTATCAAAATACTAGATTTCCTATGTCATAGGTAGCATAGGGATAACCTAGGTCGAATCTCTCTTGGGCACTTGGTTCTAGTGTGATCTAGCATACAAGACTGAACAGATGCAGAGCCGGGACTGTAGAAGGACTCGATAAGGAAAAGTAAATTGGGGGTTTTTAACAGTGTGAACTAAATTTGTAGAAAGTAAATTATTATCTATGGAAGTAAAGGCTACCTACGATTACTACAATTACAAAAACATATTTATCATAGCACTATCCCAGGTTACCAATTAGTTGGTCTCAGTTCTGGTTCCTCCTATGCAAACAATTTCTCACCTGCTCAAAATTCTAAGACAATTGCCTAACATTCATTTGTTGCCTATTGATGGCTTACATGATCGTGGCCTCGAGTTGGACAAGGATTACGCCCGTGGCTAATGTAGGCTCTCTATCGATTACCTATAATGTTGTTAGAGTAGTTCTGATCAGCCCCTAAACTAACATGCTCTATTCCTAGCAGGCACAACCGTGACACAAGCAAGAACAAGTTAAGCTAACAAGAATTACAACATCGCAGTAAAGAAAATCTAACCCATTCATTGATTAACCAACACAGTGATACATGGAAAAGTGTGTGATGTAGGGAGTGTGGACTCAGCTTCCCCCGATGATCACCAATGGTAGCTACAATGTTCCATCGAAGTTGGCCAAGTATTGATGGGTTGAATCACTAGGCAGTGTGCCAGTGCGCCCTGACAATCTCGTCTTAGCAACCGGTCGCTACCCATACATAGGTCATGCATCCACTCGATCGACTGGACGTCATACTAAAGCACTATGGAACAAAGAGGAGTGAAGTGAGAACGTGGAGATGAATGATGGAGTGTGTGTGTGTAGTTGGCAAAGCTTTGCTAACCAATGAATAAACTATACTTCCCTATTTATACATGTATCACCTAACTAACTTTCTAATAGAAATAACATAAATAACTATCTGACATAACAGAAATAACAAACTCAATTAACTAATTGTTTTCCTAAATGACACGTGTTGGAATTGCCAAAGTGAATTTGATCTTTGCTTGTCGGGACGGATCCAGATAGATAAGAGTAGGCACTCGATTAGGAATCGACAAGCTGGAGTCAACATGCGAAGCCTCCATGAGGAGTCGGTATCAACTACTGGAGACGAAGTCGACGTCAACTATTGGAGACAAAGTCGGCACACGAAGACGGAGTTGGCTGAACTAGAGTCGGCCTGCGAAGCCTCCATGCGAAGTTAGTATTGGTGATCGAGTCGACAAACGGAACTGGAGTCAACTACCAAAGACGGACTCATCTGCCTAGGACGACTTCATTTGGCCAGGATGCCTTCAGTTGGCTAGGATGCCTTCTGTTGGTCGATATGCATTCGATTTCGGCTATTATGGTTGGGAGGACTTGGTTTCAGTCTCAACTGGAATAGTTCAGGACTCCAGTTTAACCTGCAAAATGAGACTACTCTTTTTGTTAGCTAAAATTAGCAAATTAGCCTAGATTTGTATTTTTCCCTATTTTAACACTGGAAATCTGAATCTTAGCCAACACGTGATTCTTAACTACAATTTAGAGTCTATTCTACCCATCTTAAAACCTTATAGGGTGTCTAAAATATGAATTATCACAACTCCATTGCAAATTCATTTTTCCTTCCCTAAAAGGAACTTGAATATCTTTTTTTATTTTTCGCTGTCCTCGTCGCGATTATGGTTGCGACATGGGAGAATTACTGCACTTGCTCGCTTTTTGTCATGCTTGGCCGAGAGGGCATTGTTGGTTTTCCATTACCTCCAGAAGAATGAAAATTTTCAATGGATAGATGAATGCAAGTTGGCCTTCTAAGAACTCAAGGCGATGCTAACGTCTCCTCGAGTCCTCACAAAGCTAATAGAAGGTACG
Organism: Mucuna pruriens; assembly: GCA_025330945.1. Classification (NCBI taxonomy): domain Eukaryota; kingdom Viridiplantae; phylum Streptophyta; class Magnoliopsida; order Fabales; family Fabaceae; genus Mucuna; species Mucuna pruriens. The sequence goes on from JAENHJ010000157.1 coordinate 734,140, forward strand.
CCCATCTTGATTTACTTATCTATTTCTGACGAAGCGATCAGTACATCCGTGGTTCAAGAAGTAGGCAAAGATCAAGGATTGGTCTATTTCATTAGGAAAATCCTTCAAGGTGCAGAAATTTGATATTAAAGGATAGAGAAGGCAACGTTAGCTCTAGTAATCATGGCTCGAAAGCTACGGTCGTATTTCCCTAGCAACCGAATACTTGTCCAAACGGGACTTCCAATTAAGTAGGTCTTGAGAAAGCCAAATTTGGCTGAAAGGATGGTCAGATGGACTGTTGAATTATTGAAATTTGACATATCTTACGAAAGGAGAGGCCATATCAAGGCACAAGTACTGGCCAACTTCATCATAGAGTTGGCTCTGATCGAAGAAGCCAACAAGTTGAATAAGGAGTGGACATTACCAATTGATGGAGCATCAAATAAAAAAGGCAACGAGGTTGGCGGGGTCTTGGAAGGCCCTAATGGAGTATTGATCAAGCAGTTCCTCCATTTTGAATTCAGAGCAAGAAACAATCAAGTAGAATATGAGACACTATTGGTCAGAATGAGATTGGCCAAGGAGTTGGGAGCCCAAATTTTAACAACTAAAAGCGACTCTCAATTGGTGACTGGCTAGGTGAACAAAGACTACTAGGGCAAGGACCCCTAATTACTAAAATATTGGGACAAGGCATGAAGTCAGGCGACCTCATTTGAGCGATTTATCCTACTCCATGTCCAGAGAGAGCAAAATGAGCAGGATGACTTATTGTCTAAGCTGGCAACCACACAAAAAAGTGGGTTCAACCGATCAATCATCCAAGAGATGCTCCACCGGCTAACCATCGAGGGGGCAAAAATTAGATGTGCTTCTGCTAACACCTCATGGATGAGCCTAATAATAAATTACTTCCAAAACGATGAAGTATCAGCCAACCTGCTAAACGCAAAGAAGCTTAGAAGGAAGGCATCAAAATACATCCTTATTACGCAGTGGCTTTATAGAAGGGGATTCTCCTACCCCCTATTAAAATGCTTGGATCCAAACGAAGCAAGATACGCCATGAGGGGGTGTGTGGGACGCATATAGGTGGGCGTGCCCTAGCAAGCAAGATAACGAGGGTTGGTTATTATTGACCAACATTGAAAATGGATTGCATGGAGTTCATGAAGAAGGGCAACAAATGCCAATGATTTTTGGACTTACACAAAGTTGCCCCCTCCCCTCCGAACCACTTCATTAAGCCATGTCGCCATGGTCCTTCCATACATGGGGGGTGGATATCCTAGGTCCCTTCCTATTGGCCATGGGACAAGTCAAATTCTTTATTGTAGCCTTTGACTACTTTACCAAGTGGGTGGAGGAAGAGCCGGTTACAACAATCTCGGTTGAACAAGTTAAGAGGTTTTGCTAGAAGAAAATTGTGCCAATTCAGCCTCCCTAGCATCATAGTATCCGACAATGGTACACAATTTGCATCTTAGTTGGTTGCTAATTTCTATTCACAACTTGGGATAAGACAATCTTTTACCTCAATCAAACACCCACAAGCAAATAGCCAGGCGGAGTCGGCAAACAAAGTGATCCTTAGAGGACAGAGGAGAAGAGTAGAGGAGGCCAAAGGAAGATGGGCAAAGGAGTTGTCACAAGTACTTTGGTCATATCACACTACTCTCCACTCCACCACCTAGGAAACCCCATTTAGATTAACATTTAGGACAGATGTCATCATTCCCATGGAGATAGGGGAGCCATCTCCAAGAACCACCTTCTTCCAACCAATCAATAATGAAGAAGAGAAAAGGGCAAACCTCGATCTCCTCCAAGAGGTTTGAGAGGTAGCACACGCTAAAGAATTTGTAGCAAAAGTAAGGACAACCTGGCGATACAACGCAAAAATTTACCCCCAAAAGGTTAGGAGGCAAGATCTAATCCTAAGACGAGTCCTCAAGAACAACACTACAATAAGCTAACTAGGAACTAGGAGGGACCATTGAGGATGGTTGAGGAAATAGGAAAAAGGGCCTACATGCTAGAGCACCTGGACAGAAGAAAGGTGTCCTATACATCGAATACGAGAAGTCTACGAATCTATTACAATTAATATCTATTAAAAATTGTACAACTATTCTTCATTAATAAAATGCAGGATTCTTCCAAAATTCAGTGTAAAAAATTTCAAAAGACCTGACAGAGGCAATCAACCAACGATCTCCCCAAGCAAAATTTCAAAAGACTTGAGAGAGTTGATCAGCCAACAATCCCCTTCGGCAAAAAATTTCAAAAGACTTGAGAGAGGTGGTCGACCAACACTAACCCAAGGAAAAAATTTCAAAAGACCTAAGAGAGGCGGTCGGCCAACAATCCCCCTAGACAAAATTTCAAAAGACTTGAGAAAGGCGGTCGACCAATGATCCCCTCAGGCAAATTTTCAAAAGACTTGATAGAGGTGATTGACCAACAATCCCCCAAGCAAAAATTTCCAAAGAGTTAACAATCCCCAAGGAAAAAATTTCAAAAGAAATGAGAGAGGCGGTTGGCCAACTATTCCTCAAGCAAAAATTTCAAAAGAACTAAGAGAAGTAGTCGATCAATGATCCTCCAGGAAAAATTCAAAAGACTTGAGAGAGGTAGTCGACTAATGATCCCCCTACGCAAAATTTCAAAAGACTTGCGAGAGGCGGTCGACCAACGATTCCCCTAGGAAAAAATTCCAAAGACCTGAGAGAGGCAGTTGACTAACGATCCCCCTAAGAAAAAATTTCAAGAGACTTGAGAGAGGCGATCGACCAATGATCCCCTAGGCAAAAATTTCAAAAGACTTGAGAAAGGCGGTCGACCAACAACCCCCCTAGGCAAAATTTTAAAAGACCTAAAAAGGCATTCGACCAACGATCCCCCAAGAAACAATTTCAAAAGACTTGAGAGAGGTGATCGAGCAATAATCCCCTAGGCAAAATTTCCAAAAGACCTAAGAGAGGCAGTCGACCAATGGTCCCCCAGGAAAAATTTCAAAAGACATGAGAGAGGTGGTAGATCAATGATTCCCTAGGAAAATTTTAAAAAGACTTGAAAGAGGTGGTCAACCAACGATCCCTAGGCAAAAATTTCCAAAGACTTGAGAGAGGCGGTCTACCAACGATCTCCCTTGGTAAAAATTTCAAAAGACCTGAGAGAGATAGTCAACCAACAATCCTCCAAGGCAAAAATTTCAAAAGACCTAAGAGAGGCGGTCGACCAATGATCCCTTGAGTCAAAAATTTCAAAAGACTTGAGAGAGACAGCCCACCAACGATCTCCCAGGCGAAAATTTCAAAAGAATTGAGAGAGGTGATCGACTAACAATTGTCCGAGGCAAAATTGCAAAAGACCTAAGAGATCAATGATCCCGCTAGGAAAAATTTCAAAAGATCTGAGAGAGGCAGTTGACCAATGATCCCCCATGCAAAAATTTCAAAATACCTAAGAGAGGTAGTCGGCCAACGATCCATGATAGGCTATAAGAATGTCGTCACTTCTCCTATTAAAATACTAGATTTTTCCTATGTTAATGTAGCATAGGGTCAACCTAGGTCATTCTTCTCAAGGACACATGGTTCTTGTATTTTTTTAAGGTACAAGACTGAGCTATGTGCAAAACAGGACATGTAGAGTGTGGACTCGACAAGTAAAGGTAAACAAGGAGGTTTTGCTTGTAAAGTAAAGTGCATGAAAAGTAAATGTGCGGGAATTAAATTATCTAACTAGGAAAGTAAACTAAAGACTACAAACGTAAAGGCAAACTATATCTAATAAACGTATATTTATTATATAGGCTACAAAGGGATCAATACAATGGTTTTGCTTCAAATTCCTAATATGCATGTGATTCCTCACCAACCCAATTTCCTACGACGACCGTCGAACATTCGTTCATTGCCAACTGAGGGCTTACACAACCATGGCCTCGAGGTGATAGGAATTATGCCCTTGGTTGATGTAGATTATCTAATAATTACCTATAATGTTGCTTAGGTAGTTTCCAGCCAAACCCTAATCTAAGCGTGGTCCATTCTTATCATGCACAATCGTAACAAAATCAAGAACAAATTAAATTATAGGAATTACAAACATACAAGTACAAAAGAAACATAGTCATTTATTGATTAACAAAGTACCGATACAAGAATGGATTCAGTGGAATAGATGATGGCCAACTTCCTACGATAACTGCCAGTAGTAGTTGCAGTGTTCAACCAAAGGACAACAGAGAACATGAGAGGTGGTACCGAGCGTGCCGTGAAGACAGATGAAATTGTCCCTCCTGGTCAGTCTATCTCTAGCAACTTTGCTCAACTCGAACTTTGCCCTACGTTCACTTGAGCCTGAATGAACATTATTGAAGCACCGTTGAACAAAGAGGTATGAAGTGGATAATGGATGTATGCGTATGTCTTATGTAGCTGGCCAAGCTCGTGCTAAACTTGAACTCAACTTCACGTCCCTTAATTATACATGCATCGGCCTAACTAACTTCTAACGAAAATAACAGAAATAACCGTCTTGCCGTAACAGAATTAATAGACTCAACTAACTACATAACGAACATAACAACTTCAACTAATTAATGGTTTTCCTAAATGACAAGTGTTGGAATTTCTGGAGTGGAGTTGGCCTCTGCTTGCCAAGACGAATTCGAGCGAATGGGAGTCGGCACATGGAGTCAGCATTCGGTTTGGACTCGGCATCGGTCAGGAATCAGCATCCGGTTTACACGCGGTCACGAAGTCAGTCCTACGGAGTCAGCTTTATAGGAGTCGGTTTGGTCTGGCCGGGACGCTTCCAACTTGGCTAGAGTCGGTAGTCTAGAGTCGGCATGCAAGGCCTCCATCTGGAGTCGGCCATGCGGAGTCGGCACTATCGACCGAGTCGGCATGCAGAATCAGAGTCAGTTGGAGACAGAGTCGGCTACTAGAATAGAATAGGCCAGGAGAATTCATCTTGGTCGGGACAACTTCATTTGACTGGGATGTCTCAATGTTGGGATGCCTTCGGTCTTGGCTTCAGTTGGCCGGGATGTCTTTAGTGTCGGGACGCCTTCAGTCTCGGCTTTATTGGCCTAGAAGACTTGGTCTTGGTCTCGGCTAAGCCTGTTTGGACTCCAATTTTACCTGCAAAATAAGACTTCTCTTTTTGTTAGCTAAAATCAGCAAATTAGCATGAATTTGTATTTTTCTTATTTTAACCTAGGAAATCTAAATCTTAGCTAATATGAGATTCTTAACTACAATTTAGAGTCTAGTCTACCCATATTAAGACCTTATTAGAGGGGTTAAAATAGGAATTATCAATCCCCCCAAGCAAAAATTTCAAAAGGCCTAAGAGAGGCAATCAGCCAATGATCCCCCCAGGCAAAAATTTTGAAAGACTTGAGAAAGGCAGTCGACCAACAACCCCTTAGGCAAAAATTTAAAACCAAGCAAGGCAGACGACCAACAACCCCATAAAACAGCAAATTGCTAATGTGCGAGGCGGTTGACTAATCACCAAGTAGGCAAATTCAAAAGCAGGAAAAAAGGCGTTAATAACTTAGTATTATTCAATGCAAAAAAAGAAGAAAAAAATGGGGAGAAAGGACGACATAATGTGAGAACCTAAAACAAACGTGTTCTTCATTCATAAAATTTTACTACACATTAAGGAAAGTTGGAAGGAGTGGCGACCTCAACTAACCGACCATCCACAACTTCTTTAAAAGTCTCAGCCTCTGAAATATCTACATTCGAATGAAAAAAAGAAACTTCTTCTAAGGCACAATTGAAACACGCTTCATATTGATCCACAATCGTCGACTCCTTTTCTACTAACAACTCATCCTTCCATTTGAGATCAACATGCTTCTCGATCAACAGCTCATCCATTTTCTTCTTCTCGGCCTCCAACTAAGCAACCTGATTCACTAGAACTGACATTTGAGCCATTAAGGTATTCTCAATAACCTCTAGGAGACGCTCTTTAGCAGCCAAACTTTCAACGGCATTAGTAATGGGTTGGGCTTGCAAATTGTTCGCCAACTGATGACTCTCTTGGGAGTTCTCCTTTATAGCACGAAGAGCCTCCTTCAATTGGAGATATTCGACCTAGGTCTTTTGAGAGAACTCAGCCATTTTCTTGCTCCAAACTCCAAGATTCTCATACTTTTGCTCAATAGTCTGAGAAAGAACTAAGGCATAACTCGAGTACGCTTGGAGAGCCCAAAAAGCACCTAGAAGCCCAAGAATATCCACCTTGTTGTCATTAGAGAGGTGATCGCTAGATGTTGATCCACTACCTCGATAAAGGAAACTTATGGTTCCAAACCAAGGTGGTGTTAGAGTTACTCATGAGAATAGTCTTCCAGTCGACACAAGGGGCGATGACAACTTCAGCATGGGCATCCTCCTCTCGAGAAAGGGAAGGGGAACTTACCTCTATGACCTCATGAGGTCGTTTCCTACTAGGCTCCCTAGGTAAAGAAGTGGGCACTTATTCGTAGCTTGTGACAACTGGAGTAGCCTCTTTTGCTGGAGCCGGCAGGACACTAGGGGTAGGAAGGACACTAGTAGACAACAACATTTCTTCTTTTGAAAGGCCTTAAGTTCAAAGGCGCAAAACCCCTTGCCAAAACAACAAAGCAATCATTAACAAACAGTCATAATAATCAAAGATTATGAAGAAAGCAAGAGAACGATGTTAACACCTTGCTGAACAAGTTCTACACAAGAATAAGTCAGTCATCCCCTAAGATCACTAATGAACTCATCTTCCTAATCCTCCAAGTACACTCTCTTGACCCTAATAATGGTCGTAGGACACTTGGTCCAATAAAGAGGGAAATGAGGCTCACCGATCAGATCAATCAAAAGGTTCAAATTTCCATCACCACAATGGACGCAAAAAAAGCGATCCTTGAAGAATTTATAACTCTCGTGAAAGGACCACATTAGTACACAACCCAGCCAATTTAATGGATGACCAACCCACTTTCTCTATCCTACGTATAGAGAAAAACCAAAAAAATACATTCAAAGAAGGTTTCTGCCCTAATTCCTCACACAAAAATTCAAAAGCCTAAACGAAAGCCTAATCGTTCAAATGAAGTTGGGTGAGCACAGCATTCAAGATACGAAGAACTAAGCACTCAAAATTAATAAAGGACATACGAACGCCTAATCTAAAGGTTAGGGTATCGTACATATAAAAGAAAGGAGCCTCCCTTACTGCTGGCTCCCCACATAAATTCTCGTCTAGAGGATAGGGTAATGTCTCTAAGGATCAAGGTCCCTTATGGTAGATCACATCGGCCATGCCCTCAAAGGATGAGTAGTCATTAAAAACTGAGAACACCTTAAGGAAGTTCTCATCTACCCAGCATAGCAGGGCCCGTTGCCCTCAACCCCTTCCTCCTACCCCTCGCTAACACTCCCTAACCGCATCGCCTCGTGATACCACACATGGAAAGGCTAGTCCCCTTCTTCCAACGAGTTGGAGGTGGAGTTTTCTCCCTCATAAAGGCTAAAAACAAACCCAAGGACTGTAATAGGCGCATCGTGTGACCCTTTAACGATGGCTTTCCCTATAACAAAATCGATAAGGGTCAAAATGGAAACCCACAACCTCGTCGCCACCCACAGAACCACCAGAAAACACCCATTAGAAACCAAACAAACATGAAAGAAGGAAGAAAGGAAGGGATAAAGGAGAAACAAATTGAAAGCAAACTTACCTTTTTTCATTTTGGCATAAGCAAGGCATAGGAGGAGAATGAAGAACAATTGTGGACCTTAGACAATGATGCCCAAAAATTTGAAGAGCAAGACAGCACAGACTGAAAATGGTGAAATTGAGTAGAGTGTCTCAGGTTTTCAAAGAAAGAAAGGAAAAGATGGGAGAATTCCAAGAGATAGATCCTACGTACCAGAACCAAGAGTCGTGCCCCACGTTTCCTTTATCCAACGATTGAGGGTTAGGATGTCAACCGTCGCAATCAATGATATCCCCCACCCACACGTTAGATCCTATGCACTAAAATCAAGAGTCACCCCCTCCCCACACATTCCTTCATCCAACAGTGAGGGGTTAGGCTGTCAACCCTTGCAATCAATGACCCTTGGCATGTCTAGGCAATAAGGAGACATGTCAGCACATCAGAATGCACAGATGTTAGGCACTCACAAGTGCCCCTAAGCAATGAAGCGACATGTCAGCATGTCGTAATGCACGAATGTCAGCACCTGCAAGAGTTCCCCTCCTTAGTGAAGTATAACACAACTCAGGGACTATCTTGAGGAGGTGGGACCCAAAGACACTCAATACCAATCGGCTAAGCAACGACTTAAATCAAAAAGGCCTCTAAAACACCTTCCTCCCACTTGGCACTTGAGGGGCTGTGGACTGGTTGACTGGTAGCACTCCTAGATGATGACGACACCCAACCGACCACTAAGATGTGACAAGTATAAATAGCATTTAATGACCACTAAAGGCACCACTTGACAAAGGCAAGCGTCAAATCTCGCAACCCCATACCTAGGGGCACCCCCTCCCTTCCCCCTAGGGCTAGGAGAAGTTAGAGAAAGGGGGGAGAAGGGGACGTACAAAAAAAGATCACATGTCCCATCTATGTCAGTCACCGAGCTCGAGGCAGGGTGTCATTCAAGGGCAAGTATATAACTAGATGGAAGACCTGGGATAGGAAAACGATGAATGAAAAACACTAAAGAGAGAGAGATCATGTTTACTTTGAAAAACCACCTTCATGTTTTGGATGTCAACACTTTGAATTACTATTATTGTTGTCCATATCTTCCTAAGTGGCCATCAAACTCTTTTTTCTTTGAATGTTCTTAACTTTAAACATTTAACTTCGATGTGTCTTGTCTTTCTGCATTCAAAGTAGACGATCTCTTTGCTTTCTACTTTAGAGTACTTTTGCACTTATCCTTCGATCTTGAAAATGTTTAAATTTACCTTTTTTAGAATTTGTTTGAACTTCTTTGACATCAAGGAGATTTCTTGAAATTGGAAATCTTTTGGTAGTCTTTCCAACTTTTTTAACCTTTTGGTACTTGGCTCTCCAATTTTTAGGGTCAGTGAGTCTTTAGCATTATGTTTATCCATTTTTTGAAGGTGTACTTCATGAACTATGAGAGCTTCAAGTAACTCATTGATAATGATAATTCTTTTGCAGTCATTTGAACGCTTATCAAATAACTAAAGCTAACTATAGCATAGCCAACCCTAGGTCATTCTTCTCAAGGACACAGTGCGTTCAGTTGTGATTTGGTGTTAAGCGAAGTGACGTAGAATTCGAGATGTAAAGTGTTGAATCTCCTCGGCACTGGCCGAGTCGCTCTCGACAGACACTGAGCCAAGATGATCTCGGTAGAGATAATCCGACCTGGTCTCGGCTGAGTGCTGACAGAAGCTACAGAGATGGACTATCTCTGTCTCAGACTAAAAATCAGTAAACATAGGGGTTTGGAATGCAAGTAAAGCAGAAAGTAAACTAAGACTATGAATGCAGTAAACATATAATACTGTTACTAGTTATATATTATTATTATTATTATATAAATGTTTTCATATTCAGTCCCATTAATCCAAGTTCAGTCCAGGTTCCACACTCCAGTTCTCAATCCATATCAGCCTTGGGAAGTCTTATGGCAATCGCCAAAGGTTCGTCCATTGCCATACCGAGGATTTATGCAATCGCTACCTCATCAGTTGGCAGGGATTAAGTTCAGAGCTAATTTTAGGTTCTCAGTTAACAATCGCCAAATGATTACCTACTAAATTAGTCAAACCAGTTCCAATCGGCTTAGCTTAACATTGTTCACAATTTAATTGCAATCGCAGATTAAATCATGAATTAAAGTAGAGGAAGAGAATGGAGATAAGAATTGCAGAATGAAATTGATTAACAGAAATAGAATACAAATACAGTGGTTCTGAATTCAGATAAATCCATCTTCCACGATGATCGCCATGGTTGATGGTGGTGGTTGACCTCCGTTAGCCTGAACGCTGAGGATCAGCTCCACCAGAGTGCGTCAGTAGTCTGATCGGTCCCCTCTGGCAGACTTCGGCTTCCCATTCTCAGATCTGCACTTCCTCAATCGAGAGAAACGCCAATGAGCATCGTGCACCACTGTGAAAATAGAGAGAGCGAGAGCGAGAAAATGAGTATAGTGAATATGGAATTAAAGTGAATTCAAAAGATGCGTAAAAGGTGCACAACTCCCCTATATATACATGAGCTATGATATGCTAATCCTCACGAATCCTAATAGAATTACAATGTGGATGTCCTATTCTACCCCTCTGAAGATCTTTCATCGTGACGTGGCAGATTCCTTAGAAGTGACATGGTGGCTGAGCTGGCGCTGAGGTGGCCTCTGAGCTGGATAGCTAACCTAGACAAGCACAACTGGGCCACTCTATTGGGCTGTTGGGCTGCAAGGCATGGACTGCCGAGATGACTCTGGTTCGGCCGAGATGGAGTCGGTCTGGCCGGGACGGCTTCATCTCGGCCGAGACTCCTTTGTTGACCCTGGCTAACTGAGCTTGACCTGCAGAAGAAGGAATGATACTTTTTATTAGCTAAGAAATCTGAATTAACACAGATTTGTATTTTCTCTATATTTAAGCCCATAAAATGAATCTTAGCTAACAATCCATTCTTAAGCACAAAATAGTCTTGCAAACATCCTTCTTAGGTGTCTAAAAGATGTATAAATTGTGACTCATCATACCCCCACACTTACCCTTTTGCACTCCTGGGCAAAATAAAATGAAAATCACAAGGGGAGTTTTTAAAGATAGAAAGTAATTTTTCACATGGTTTCTCTTAGTTCAACCGAGACAGAGTCGATACTCCTTCACCTTGGGATCAAGATACTCTAACAATCTGAAAATTACTTCTTTTGCGCTCTTGGCGGATTCATGACCTACAAACCAGAGAAGGCAACCAAGAGTGACAGAGTCTTTATTTAGGCAAATAACTCCCTCGCTTCTCTCGTGTGTGGGTTTGTATTTACACTCAACATTCATGGAACTGATATTACCATATTTTGACAAAACTCTCTTCTTACACCTGTAAAAACACACACAGTTATGATCACTAGGACTTCTTTTTGGCTTGTAGCGAGGCTAGGTCATGGGTAGGATAAAACATGAGAAAACTGGTTTCAGGACCTATGAGGAAGAGAGGAGCAATGGGGAGTAAGTTTTTATCAACCTGAGGGTAACCCAGGATGCTGCCAATTTCTCCTTCTTATTGCTACCAGCTCATTTTCTTTTTCTTTTTCTTATCATACACATTTATGAAGCTGTTTTCTTTCTTTATTTGTTTCAGCTCAGATTTCCAGCTGCTGCTCCACTTTTCTTTTTCTGTCTTTCACTCGCTTTTGTCCTTTTATTGCTCTTTGAGCCTCGGAGAGTGCTGAACAACTTTTTGCTTACTGGAGTTCCCTCACACTTGGTCATGACTTACTCCCAAAACAATTCCAAAGCTCCTCTGCTCCCCTAGGGTGAGGTTAATTCATAGTTTTTCAGGCCTTGGCTTGTAGTGAGCTATCAGAAAGAATGGTTAGATTAGGCTCGAATGGGGAAAAGCAACAGATACATTTGTTCAGGTAGGCTTTATTTGGCTCAGGGCTCATAAGAAACAGGGCCTAGATCATGTCATTCTTGCATGAGAGAACAGTTGTATCTAGAGAGTTAAGGCAAAATGTAGAATATTCAGTTATCATGAATGCAAAAATCACACTAGAACAGGAAGAGAAATGGCAAGATGTAAGCCATCCATATTTACAAGGTTCAAAATCTCACACAGGTTGTATTTTCTCTGACACATGGGGTTTCCTTTTTAGATTCTCAGTCAACTACTGACTAGAGCACAAAAGTTTCATTCCCCTCAAGCTAGAGAAATCTCTTGCCAAAGTTGCAGAGTTACTCCTACTGTCTTTTTTTCAAACCTATAGAAGCTCATTCAAGATTCTTTTCAAAACAGTTTTATTTTCGACAATCCACTTGGAATTCTGTTCAGGAGGAAAAATTAAAACAAACTCTGAGAATTAAATTTCTGCCAGACCGAAGGCATTCCGGATCCGGCCGAGATGGCGTAGAGTTGGAATGGACTCGGCTTGGCAACTTTTATTGAAAAACAAATGGTAGAAAAAGCAAAATGAAACATGATAGGTTTAATCAAAATAAAATGAAACAACGCAACATCAAAGTGATTAAAACTAACAAAGCAAAATTAAAATAAGTAGAGTTCAAGAGGATGGGAATAGAAATAAGGCACAACAATTGAAATGACTGTATATTTATCCCCCCCACACTTAAAATCTGCATTGTCCGCAATGCGAGGGAGGGTCATCTGGTGATGTTTGTTCCATCAATGATATTATCTCCATGTTATGAGTGACTGGCACTAGACCTTCATGGAATGGCTTAATCTGATGCCCATTGACCTGGAAGGTGTTGTTACTGTGTTCATCTTTTAACTGTACTGCACCATGGGGAAACACATTAGTGATAACAAAAGTCCCATCCCATCTAGAACGTAGTTTGCCTGCAATGAGCTTGAGGCGTGAGTTAAACAGGAGGACTTTCTGGCCAACTCGGAATTCTTTTCTCAGGATCTGCTGGTCATGGAATCGCTTGATTTTTTACTTGTAGATCCTAGAGTTTTCATATGCTTCCAAGCGGAGTTCATCTAACTCTTGCAGCTGGAATTTTCTCTGCTCTCCTGCTTGGTCATAGGCCAGATTGCACTGCTTAACAGCCCAATATGCTCTGTGTTCTAGCTCCACAGGAAGGTGACAGGCTTTACCGAAAACAATCCTATAGGGGGACATCCCTAAAGGTGTCTGGTATGCAGTTTTATGTGCCCAGAGAGCATCCTCGAGGAGGCGGCTCCAGTCCTTCCTGCTCGGATTGGTCATCTTTTGCAATATTTTTTTCGTTTCCCTGTTGAACACTTCTGCTTGGCCATTTGTTTGGGGGTGGTAGGCAGTAGCAATTCTGTGTGCTACCCCATATTTTTGAAGAAGGAAAGCCATGGCTCTGTTACAGAAGTGACTGCCTTGGTCACTTATGAGTGCTTTTGGCACACCGAACCTGTAGAAAATATTGGACTTTAGAAAGTCCACAACCACTCTTGCATCATTGGTTCTGGTGGCAATGGCTTCTACCCATCTTGATACATAATCCACGGCCAGCAGAATGTATGAGTAGCCATTGGAGACTGGGAATGGTCCCATGAAATCTATTCCTCAGACATCAAAAATTTCACAAAATTGGATGGGTTGCTGGGGCATTTCATGCCTTCTGTTTATGGCCACTCCTGCTTTCTGGCAGTTCTCGCAGGTGGAGACGAATTCATGCGCGTCCTTGAAGATAGTTGGCCAGTAAAGGCCACAGTCAAGCACTTTCCTGACAGTCCGAGTTGATCCATAATGGCCGCCTCCAGGTGCCGAGTGACAGAACTGGAGGACCGAGTTGGTCTCGGTATCAAGAATGCACCTGCGGATGACTTTGTCACTGCATAGTCTCCAAAGGTAGGGATCATCCCAAAGGTAGGGATCATCCCAAATGTAGTATTTGGCATCGCTTCGGATTTTATCTTTGTATGCCCGAGATGCCGCTGGTGGAAACCAAGATATTGCCACAAAATTACAAATGTCAGCAAACCATGGTGGAGACGTTCTTATGTGCAGCAAGTGCTCATATGGAAATTCGTCTCGAATAGGTATTGGTTCGCTTTCTCTTTCAATTCTGCTCAGGTGATCAGCTACAGAGTTCTCAACACCTTTTTTTATCTCTAATTTCTATGTTGAATTCTTGAAAGAGAAGCATCCACCGAATTAGTCTTGGCTTGGCATCAGGCTTCTTTAACAAGTATCTCAAAGCAGCATGATCAGAGAACACAATAATCTTTGAACCAAGAAGGTATCGGCGGAATTTGTCCAAGGAAAACACAATTGCCAACAGTTCCTTCTCAGTTGTTGTGTAATTCTGTTGGGCCAAATCCATAGTCTGAGATGCATACGCAATTACATGCACAGGGGTGCCGGCTCCAGCTCTCTGGCCGTGAACAGCTCCTAATGCCGAACCAGATGCATCACACATAAGTTCAAATGATAGGTCCCATTTTGGTGCTTGTAGGATAGGAGCGGATGTAAGTCTATTTTTCAGCTCTTGAAATGCTTCAATACAGGCTGGTCAAAGTTGAATTCCATATCCTTCTGTAGCAGCTTGGATAGAGGCAGGGCAAGTTTACTAAAATTCTGGATGAATCTCCTGTAAAAGCCTGCGTGTCCTAGAAATGAGCGAACCTCCCTTACATAAGAGGGGTTTGGAAGGGATGCTATAATGTCTATCTTAGCCTTATCCACTTCAATACCTCTGTTGGATACTAGATGGCCCAACACTATGCCTTTAATCATCATGAATTGACATTTTTCAAAATTGAGCACGAGGTTTGTGTCAATGCATCTCTTCAACACCCTTGATAGATTATTCAGGCATGCTTCAAATGAGTCAGCATACACCGTGAAGTCGTCCATGAATACCTCCATGCAATCCTACAGCAAGTCCAAGAAGATGCTCATCATGCAACGTTGAAATGTACTCAGAGCATTGCAGAGGCCAAATGGCATGTGTGTGTATGCAAAGGTACCAAATGGGCAGGTGAAGGTTGTCTTATGCTCGTCTTCAGGTGCAATATGTATCTGCATGTAGCCTGAGAATCTGTCCAGGAAACAATAGTGGGATCTCCCTGCTAACTTCTCAAGCATTTGGTCAATAAAAGGCAGAGGAAAGTGATCCTTGCGAGTTGCTTGATTTAATCTTCTGTAGTCGATGCACACTCACCAGCTGTTCTGAATCCTTGTTGGTACCAACTCATTATGCTGATTTTTCATGACAGTCATCCCAGACTTCTTTGGCACCACTTGCATAGGGCTCACCCATTGGCTATCTGAGATGGGGTAGATGATCCCTGCAGCAAGGAGCTTTGTGACTTCTTTTTTTACCACATCCAGGAGTATCGGATTCAGTCTTCTTTATGGCTGCCTTATGGGCTTGATTTCCTCCTTCATTAATATTCTATGCATGCAGATGGAGGGGTTTATGCCAAGAAGGTCAGAAAGCTTCCACCCTATTGCCTTCTTATGTTGCCTTAGGACCTCCAGCAACTTGTCTTCTTGCTCTCGGCGGAGATTGCTAGCAATGATAACCGGGAGTTGTTGTTCCTTATTCAGGTAGGCATATTTTAGGTGACTCGGCAATGTTTTCAATTCTATGGGTGGTGGTGGTAATGGAGATTTTTCAGTTTCGGAAGTTGGATCCGGCTGGCTGATTTGATCTTGATTCGGCACCAGATGTGCCGACATGATTTTGACCTTTGTCTGCTTCGGCCGACTCGACTTTGCGGATTCATCTATTGTCGAAATGGAGTCGGCATAGGCTTCAAGCGTTCCTTCTAAGTTGGATCCAGATGGACTCTTTAATTGTGCTACAGCATGAGTCGGGTCTTCTTTGGCCGAGATGGTCTCGGCAAGCTTGTCGGCTTTGACTGTTGACTCTTTGGCCGAGTTGACTTCAACTTCTTCCTTGACTCGGCCTTCTGTGGCCAACTCGGCTTTGGCTGAAAAGATTGTTGCAAATTGTGCAGATAAAGATTTCTTAGTTTCGGCAACTTCAGCTCCTTCATTTCTCGAGCACTCCGGGCCTTCCTGATTGTAGGCTTGGTTTATCATTTTGAATAATTCAACTTCGAAATCGAAGTCAGCCATATCGTCATATTTGTCCTCGGAGTTGGAGAGGGTATGTACTTCTTCATTGTCGGCCTCTTCTGTTGTGGTCCCTAAACAACTGATAAGATCAGTATCTTTTCATGCTCCCATCACAGTTGTCTAGTTGAAGGTATTCTTCAACCAGCTCTTCAATAAGGTCAACGCCAAAGAGGGAGTGGTCTTCAGTGGGATGCCTCATAGCTTCAAAGATGTTGAATTGCACCAGAGTGTCACCGAATTCCATTGAGAGAGTCCCGACATGCACATCAATCTTTGTTCGTGCCGTCATCAGGAATGGTCTTCCCAGAATTAAGGTTGATTCTTTCCCGGCTGTCTCATCCTCCATGTCTAGCACGTAAAAGTCAGCTGGAAAAATTAGCTCTTGACTTGGACGAGAACATCTTCAAGAACTCCTAGGGGTTGGACAATACTCATGTTTGCAAGTTGAATGGTCATCCCTGTGGGTTCCAAATCAACGAAATTCAGGGACCTACAGATTGATGTTGGCATGACATTAATTGAAGCTCCTAGATCCAGCATGGCATCGGCAAAAGTACATTCACCAATAGTACATGGGACAGAAAAGATTCCGGGATCTCTACATTTCTTAGGCAGTGTTTTTGCTCCTGTAGTGGAAGTTTCGTTTCTGGCCAGGGCTGACACCACGCCTCCCACTTCCATACTCCCTTTTATTTTCTTCCGCTTGTGCACACAGAGTTTCTTGAGGAACTTTGCGTACTTGGGAATTTGCTTGATAGGGTCGAGGAGTGGAATGTTGATTTCCACCTTTCGGAACATCTTTAGTAGCTCTTCATCTGACTCTGATTTCTTTGCCGAAGTGGTCCGAGATGGAAATGGCAGTGGAACAGCGGTCTGTGGTCGAGACTGTAAGTCGGCATTTTACTCGGAGTCGGCTTTTGCTGATCTCGGCAATTGTTGTAGTGTAGATTCATGTAGTTCTTTCCCACTTCGAAGAGTGACTACACTGGCGTTTCCTCTCGGATTTGGAATGGTTTAAGAGGGGAGGTTCCTGGATCCTGCTGACTGTAGTTGACTTACAGTATTGGCTAGCTGACCAATCTGCGTTTTGAGGTCCTGGATGGTGGCAGTCATGTTCTGCTGAAACTACATGTTGTTGGAGCTCACAGATTGCTGGAACTCCAGATTATTGGTTGCAAGCTGCTTCATCAGGTCTTCCAGAGATGGAGAGTTGCCTTGAGCAGGCACTCTCTACTGTTGTTGCTGTTGCTGGAAAGGTGGTGTTTGGTATTGCGGAGTCGGTTGTTGATAACCTGCTTGCCTCTGATAGGTGTTCGGCGTGGATCCGAATTGTTGAGTTGCATATGGTCCTTGATTCGGTCCTGGCCGAATTGGCTATCTCCCATGTTGTTGGTTATCAAATGGCCGATTCTGATACGGCTGCTTCCCGTACTGAAATCCACCTATGGCTCCAACATTCTCTGGTTGGTCCGACTCGGTTTCTTGGAGAGTGGGGCACATATCAGTGGGGTGCTCCACGAAAGTACATATGCCACATACTTTCGCTGCCATGGCTGGTTGGTGTTGTCCAAAAGCAAGTTGTCTCACCAATGATGTCAATTCGGTCAGCTGGTTCTCCAATCTTTGGTTGGCAGTTGTGCCGACTTCATTCACCATTCGAGACTGACTCGACCCTCTGATTCTGAATTGCTGCGTGTTGCTTGCCATATTAGAGATTAGATGCCTTGCTGTTGCTGGCGTTTTGTCCATTAGGGCCCCACCACTGGCTGCGTCTATCATGCTTCTATCCATCATTGATAGGCCTTCATAGAAATACTGGATTAGCAACTGTTCGCTGATCTGATGATGTGGACAGGTGGCACAGAGTTTGTTGAACCCCTCCTAGTACTCATGTACTGTTTCACCTGCATGCTGCTGATTCCACATATTTCTTTTCGGATGGTCGCAGTTCTGGATGCCAGAAAGAACTTCTCCAAGAATGCGCGCTTCATGTCTCCCCAAGTGTTGACGAGTGCTGGCTGAAGGTACAGCCAATCTTTTGCTGCTCCATCCAGGGAGAATGGAAATGCCTTCTTCTTGATATAGTCCTCTGATATCCCCTACGGCATCATTGTAGAACAGACCACATGGAATTCTTTCAGGTGTTTGTGGGGGTCTTCTCCTACAAGACCATGAAATTTTGGCAACAGGTGTATAAGACCAGATTTCAACTCATAAGTTTGAGCTGGCTCTAGCTGTGGGTATTGGATGCACCAAGGTTGATACACCACATCTGGAGTAGCTAATTCCTTCAGCGTTCTATCGTTATTCTCCATTTGTCCTGGCTCTGCAAAAACGGTAAAACTAGAAACAAAACTGTTAGTGTAAGACAGGTTAGAATTAACAGTAGAGTCTGAACTACTACTAGTATTTACTGCAGCGTTCCTAATTTTCCGTAATCTACGTAGGGTTAATTCTATCTCTGGATCAAAATCATACAATGGGTCAGTACTACTCCTAGTCATGCATTGTACATATTATGCAGAAAAATCAAAATTGAAAACAGTACTTGAAACGGTGGATGCAGAATTGGAACTACAATTATCAGTTAACTAACTAATGGAACTACATAATGGAATACAAAAAGAATGCAATTAAACTAGCAAGAATAATGTAAGAATGCAATGCAGAAAGAAAGATGCAGTAGTGAATACAAATAGAATGCCAATTCTACGTAGCTATAGAAATAAATGTTTGATTTCTTCTCTTTTTTTTTTAGCGGTGAACTCACGCAGAGAAACAAGTAATACTCAGCATGCTTTTTATTCAAGATCCGAAATCTAAAAGACAGACATAGACAAATTCAAAAGACTCAAGATTGTCTTGACAGACACACTTCACATACTCGGGATTCGACCTCACTTAACTTGGCACACAAAGACATAAAAGAACTTGTGTCCCCGGCAACGGTACCAATTTGATAATGATAATTCTTTTGCAGTCGTTTGAACGCTTATCAAATAACTAAAGCTAACTACAGCATAGCCAACCCTAGGTCATTCTTCTCAAGGACATAGTGCGTTCAGTTGTGATTTGGTGTTAAGCGAAGTGACGTAGAATTCGAGATGTAAAGCATTGACTCTCCTCGGCACTGGCCGAGTCGCTCTCGATAGAGACTGAGCCGAGATGATCTCAGCAGAAATAATCCAGCCTGGTCTCGGTTGAGTGCTGACAGACGCTACAAAGATGGACTATCTCTGTCTCAGACTAAAAATCAGTAAACAGGGGGGTTTGGAATGCAAGTAAAGCAGAAAGTAAACTAAGACTATGAATGCAGTAAACATATACTACTCTTACTAGTTATATATTATTATTATTATTATATAACTGTTTTCATATTCAGTCCCATTAATCCAAGTTCAATCCAGGTTCCACACTCCAGTTCTCAATCCATATCAGCCTTGGGAAGTCTTATGGCAATCGCCAAAGGTTCGTCCATTGCCATACCGAGGATTTATGCAATCGCTACCTCATCAGTTGGCAGGGATTAAGTTCAGAGCTGATTTTAGGTTCTCAGTTAACAATCGCCAAATGATTACCTACTAAATTAGTCAAATCAGTTCCAATCGGCTTAGCTTAACATTGTTCACAATTTAATTGCAATCGCGGGTTAAATCATGAATTAAAGTAGAGGAAGAGAATGGAGATAAAAATTGCAGAATGAAATTGATTAACAGAAATAGAATACAAATACAGTGGTTCTAAATTCAGATAAATTCATCTTCCACGACGATCGCCATGGTTGATGGTAGTGGTTCACCTCCGTTAGCCTGAACGCTGAGGATCAGCTCCACCAGAGTGCGTCAGTAGTCTGATCGATCCCCTTTGGCAGACTTCGGCTTCCCATTCTCAGACTTGCACTTCCTCAATTGAGAGAAACGCCAATGAGCACCGTGCACCACCGTGAAAATGGAGAGAGCGAGAGCGAGAAAATGAGTATAGTGAATATGGAATTAAAGTGAATTCAAAAGACGCGTAAAAGGTGCACAACTCCCCCTATATATACACGAGCTGTGATATGCTAATCCTCACGAATCCTAACAGAATTACAATGTGGATGTCCTATTCTACCCCTCTGAAGATCTTTCATCGTGACGTGGCAGATTCCCTAGAAGTGACATGGTGGCTGAGCTAGCGCTGAGGTGGCCTCTGAGCTGGATAGCTGACCTAGACAAGCACAACTAGGCCACTCTATTGGGCTGCTGGGCTGCTGGGCTACAAGGCATGGACTGCCGAGATGACTCTGGTTCGGCCGAGATGGAGTTGGTCTGGCTGGGACGGCTTCATCTTGGCTAAGACTCCTCTGTTGATCCTGGTCAACTGAGCTTGACCTGCAAAAGAAGGAGTGATACTTTTTATTAGCTAAGAAATCTGAATTAACACAGATTTGTATTTTCTCTATATTTAAGCCCATAAAATGAATCTTAGCTAACAATCCATTCTTAAGCACAAAATAGTCTTGCAAACATCCTTCTTAGGTGTCTAAAAGATGTATAAATTGTGACTCATCACTCATCTAAGGATAGAGTCTTCATGTTTCATGCTTCTTGAATAGTTGTCCCTTTTGGTTCCCACACATTTGGATGACTATTTAGGATTTTTAGGTTGTTATGAACTTTGGAGACCATATGTTCTAGAGCTTGAAGACCACTCATAATAGTTTGAAACCTTCTGAACATTTCGTCAATGATTTCATCTTCCTTCATGATGAACATCTTGTAGTACCTCATTAAGGTAGTGACTTTTCTTAATTGAACATCTTTTGTTCCTTCATATGTGATCTAAATAGCATCACACCTCTTTTGTGGTCTTAAAACTATAAAATTCGTTATACTTAGATCTTAATAAGGCACATGTAATAATATACCTTGCTTTGGTGTTCAGTTGAAGGGTGTTGAAATCGTCCTAAGTATAATTTGCTTTAGGTTTATTGACAACTCCGTCTTCTCGAGTGATGACTTCCTATACATTTGAAGAAATAGGAAACACACAAGAAAGGGAGCTTGAATTGTGTGTGTGATTTTTTAAAGCATTTTCGAAAGACATAGGATATATAATTTTTCAAATGTCGTCCAAACGAACTATCCAAAGAGGTACAGAGTTAAACAGAGTGAAATAGAGAAAGTAAGAGAGAAACAACATAGGAATTTATCTTGGTTCGCTTTTTCACAAGAGCTACGTCCAGTTCCTTCAACTCGAAAGATTTTTCCACTAAAGTCAACTAACTTACAAACCAAGTATTCTTAACCTCTTTAGGCTCTACCACACTTGTAATCTACCTTATTACAAGTAATACCAAATATTTTTTAACACTTAGTCTCAGCCTCTTTAGACTATCGCGAAAACAAAAAGTCTTTTACAAAAGATAACTCACTAGGTGAGTATATAACAATTACAAACACAAATATGGATTTTCTTAATAAAGCAAAATATAAAGATTTTTCTCAAAGAAAGTGTTTGAGAGAGTTGTCTAATGAGCACTGAAAGATGATTAGAGTTTTCTTGTTTTTCTCTGAGTATAAAGCTTTCTCTTTTTCTTTTTCTTGTTTGTTTGTCTTTATTTCTTAAAGGCTTGATCAACCATTATATAAATGAGAGCAAGAAGAACATTGTTATACATGAAGATATGGATCTTTTGCATTAAATGCTAAGTGGATGCTTTTTGTAGAGAGTTTTAGAGTTTTGTCTTCTTCTTTGATCAGAGAGAGGATAATGTAGAGAAAAGTTGTTTTCTTATTTTCCTTAACAATGTTGTCTTCACTTGATACGAGAATCTTTGTTCTTTTTGTTTCCTTAAACGTGGAAGCAAAAATGGAACTCTCTTATACCATGGTTAACTCGATTATTAGAGCTTGATAAGGAAACTTTTGCTATTACGAAATATAAAGTATAATAAACAGTTGCATGTACATAGAAATATAAACGTTAGAGAAACGTTGAATAGATATATGACAAAGAAATAGAGCATAAGTTAAAAGACAAGTTTCGATATATAATAAGGACTACAAACAAGAAAGTTTTATGTTAAGAAACCTTAGTCTCTTTCTAGACAAAGTTTCATTCTTTTGGGCAACGTCTCCTTCGGATGACGTAACTTGTTTGGACGCGGAAGATGAACTTGTTTAAAGGGAAAGTTTCTTTTCATATGGATACATTCCAAACTTTCGTATGATGACATGTTTACTTGTAGACTTAACAAACATTGTCAAATTATTAGTCATCACTCTTTAGTTATAATGTTTGTTATCATCATAACTCTTAGGTTATTTTAGACATATATATATATTATGTTCCAACAATATTATATTGAGTGGATTGGATATACATCTCCATATGATCTCTAATATTGATAGTCTTCACTTGTAAAGGTTGGATGCTTGATTAAGGAGGCACTTTCAGGTATGAATTGTGCCTCAAAATTTCCCATGCAGACCTTTTTCTTTATCATGGTAAAGTACTTAACCCTTAGCCAAAGGAAGGACGAAATAAAGTTCAATGACAGGTTGAAGGCAAAGAAGGATTAACGAGACAAGGAAGCAAGGAGGAAAGAAATATCGAAATAGAATAGAGGTAACAAATAAACAGACAGTGGACTCAACTCTATACTTAGTCAAAAATAGGACACTCCACTGATTCCACTTAGGGAGAAAGCCCTTCTTATATTTAAAAGATGAGTTTTGATAACAAATTGTTAGAAGAAAAAACACAAAATGGGAAGTTAAATTGTATTTTAATATTTTTTTGCAAATCTTTATAAAAATATTGCTTGACAATTGTTTTAAGTTTGATAAATCACTATAATTTAATAAAACTCCTTCCCTTATTAGAAACTTAGATAAAGCATATATATTATATATATATAAAAATATAGATAATCACATAAGATTTACTGACTTTTAAGTTTAAATTTAAATTTATTTCTTCTCAAAGTCTCTAATATAACTTGGACCAATTTTATACTCCAAATAACATGATCTTTCAAAAAAATAAAATTTTTCCAATTTTCAAATGATGATTTCAACCCTTAATTTTTTTTTTCTAAGATGTCCATCTATAATCTATTGCCTATTGTCATCCATGCTCAAAAATTACAATTTACTTTGTCATCATTGGGTTGCTTCCACACTACATATGAATAACTCATGTTTTATTGATAAAATGCCCCTCATAGTTTTGTTGATGGGGTTATTTTAGATGTCAACATGACTTTTTGGTGAGGAAGTTTTGTATATAAGTCATCCTTGAGAATTACGGTGGCCGACATGATATTTTGGCCCATTTACTCTTGCTTAAAGATACGAAACCTGGTGAATCTGCCGTTGATATATGGCTAACGCAATTAAGATTCCTTAAAGTTGAAATTAATTAAGTTGTGTCAACATCTTACACGTGACGATTAAGTCCAAATGGAATTTCTTCAATACACATAAATTTCTCCCATGATTGTAACATTAGGTGACGAAAAGGACTGGAAAATATTTCCATAAAAGAACTTTAATTTATTAAGAGGACTAACTAAAAAATTAGTGTCAAATGTAGAAATAAAAAAGGTACTTTATTTAACAATTCTGCAAGTTGGAAAAAAAAAAAAAAAAAAAAACTTTGCATTTATATAGCAATAAGCAATGGGATGTGACATTTCTCCTCCGCCCAAAACAAATAAAACTTTCCGATCATCAAAGTAGGACAACTTGAGACGATAATGAAAAGGAAAAACGAAATAACTAATTGCATACATTTATTTCGATCCGAACCACATTGAATTTAGATTCAATACTTTAATTAATTATACTTAGAAAAAAAAAAAGTTTCTATCCGCCATATAGAAAACGGAAAATGAAAAGGTAGAAACAGATATAAAAAACAAAAATGCATGTAAGATTATAAATAAAAGAGAAATACACATGTCAAAAAGGTACATGACAGTCATGTAACCAATACATAAATGGCATATATAATTCCAGGTATGTAGCCCACTATGGTGAGCACAAGATCTATCCAGAATTCCACCTGCATTATTTTTCCAAATATATAGAAAATTAAAATAGAATCGAATCAATCACACCAACCACAATTAATCAACATCAAAATCCAAATATGGAGAAACTTAATAGAAAAATAAAGAGGAGAAGGTACATACGCCACAGCGATAACGAAGGAACACACCAACAGGAGGTAGCAGGATGGCCAATATCACTTCGAGAAAAGTTTCTGAACCCATGACTTCTAATATTTCTCTTTTATATATCTTTCTTTCCCTTTTTGAGTTTGTTATCCGTAAGTACGAGGAAAGAATGAAAACGTTGTCGAGGAGGCATGGTCTTAAGCATATGAAAACGGTTACGGTAGAGATTACACTGCCGGAATTGTAGGCACATTGGGTGACTCGTGTTAGAGAACTCGCTCACACGTGTCCCTTTCTCCTTTAGCCAATTGGTAAAATGAAAAAATAAATTAATAATTTGTTTACCATTTTAGAAAAATACTTGAGGAAATTATCACTTTCTAAATCAAATTAAAAAGGTGCTCTGATACTGGTATACGAAATTAAGAAAATATAAAAAAAAAATCTTTAAAATGTCAAATAAGTATTTAAATTTAACTATTTATTCTTATTTTAGTTTCTAAATATATATTAATATTTATGTGTTAATTTTTTATAATTTTGGATTAAATTAATTATTAATTTATATTTTCTTCCCATACAAATTTTAGAATATGAGTTTAGGTTTAATTCAGTTCTAAAGAATTAGTTTGTAAATTAATTTTAAGTCTTACAAAATCGATTAAGGTAAGGATCGCTTTCCATCTATATTATTTTTATATTCTATTTTTAACAAATGTGTGATTTAGATTTTCTTTTAATTAATCTCTCAAACCCAATACTATTAAACTTAGGTAATTTAAATCCTGAACCATGTGAAATAGATGAGTTTTAAGATGAATTTTCTCGGACCTTGTTGCACTTAACACCACTAAATCTCTCGCTCAAACCATCCCAAGAAAGCAGGGGTTTATTACTGCAATAAAAAAATGTGGGCATTAGAAAAGCAGAAAGAAAGCTTAGAAGAACTTCATCCCCATGGAAGATGAAAGAGACATGTCAAGATTGCCACAAAAGGTTCACTCGAACTATTGGACTTTGTAATGGCACAAAAAGTTACATTATAATGGTATAAAATTTGGCAAATTCCTCAAATTAGAAATTAACCACTTTGACTTATGATATTTAATATATTTTTTTAATTTTATGTTGGTATTGATTTTGTTGTTAGCAAAGGATGCTTGTTAAGTACGAGAATGCATAAGTATCTTCTTCTTATATTATAGATACGGAATATTCACCAACTTTATTTATAAATAATTTTTATCAAAAAAAATTGACTAATTATTATGTTTCGGAGACTCTTTCTTTTTAATTACATTTTTTCTATTTATAAGAGATCTTGCTTAAGAAATTCAAGCTCAATTTCATCAAAACCAATATAATTTTGATGACTAGAATCTTTCCTTTTGATCACACTTTTTCTATTTACAAAAATTATACTTAAGAAATCTAAGTCTAGTTTTACTTAAATCAATATAATGTTGATAAGTAAAGTATTTCCTTCTTATCACCTTTTTCCTATTTAGAAAACTTGTATTATTACAAGAATTATAACTTTAGATTATATAATTATATAGGGATGATTTAAAATATTTAATTAGTAATTATATGATTATTTTAAAAAAATTATATGTATTTTTATTTTAATATTCATATTTTTTTATTTATATGAGATCTACTAAAGAAATTTGAGCCCAATTTTGCTAAAACCAATATAATGTTGATAAATATACGTGTGAGGTCAAAACTTATATTATTACGAGAATTATAACTTTAGGTTATATAATTATATAAGGATGATTTAAATTAAAAGTTGATTAGTGATTACATGATTACTTAAAAAATGTGTGTATTATTATTTTAATATTGATATTTCAAAAAAAATGCTTTAATAATTTATATTCATAGTTTATCTTTTAAAATGAAAAAATCTTATTGTATTTTTTTATATATATATCAAAGGAAAATAAATATTTGGAGCATTTTATATTTTTTAAATAAAAATAAATAGAAAGAGAAATTTCATAAAGGTTAATAATTATAGGTAGCATATGGAATGTAATTGAAAAATGTGGGAAATATAACAAGAGAGAAAATAAAAGATAAAATATAGCGAGAAAGAAATAATGATTTATAGATATAGTTATAAAAGTAAAATAAAACAAAAAAATGTTTATACTAAAATCTCATATCTTCTAATATATAGTTATAAACTATATGAAAAACAAATCAATCAATTGTTATAAAAGAAGATTTTGTCACTTTTTTTTTTTTTTTGTCTCTCACAGATTTTTTTCTAATTTATTAGGTTAAGGACTAATATTATTTTACATATTTGCAGTTGTAACTAACTTGAAAAATTTTTTGTACACTCCAAGAATCGAATTCGAGTACTCCAATGCTCAAAGATAATTTTGTCACTTTAATTATCTCATTTATTTTTCCATCAAAATGTAATTAATTTATTTATTTTAATTCTTAAAATATATAATTATATTAATTAAAATAATTATAATATATATATATATATATTCTTATTTTAATTAATTAAAATAGTCATTATTAATATATATAATTAAGGGAATGTTGAATTCCTTTTTTATTTTTTTAATTATTATTATAAATAATTTATTCAATAAATTCTATAAATCATTAGTGATTTAGTATGTTTACAGCTAAAAGTGAATTGGTTGATTAATATAATCATGATGAAAAAAAAATCTTACATTATTACAAAATGAGTATATTAGATGTTGTTTAGAGATATTATAAATATCTTATTAAGATATTATAAATATCTTATTAAGATATTATAAATATCTTATAAAATATTATAAATATCTCATTAGGATATTATAGATATTTCATTAAAATATTATATTATGAGATACATGCACTTTGTGGGAGAATTATACAAAGTTGTTATAATTGGTTAAAATAAGTTATTGAAAGGTGATTTTTTTATATACTTAGTAAAATTAACATTGAATGGACCTATATAGTTAATACTTTGTAAAATTATCTTTTATTTTTAGTGTCGATAAACTATATTTTATTTCTAATTTCTATAAAAATTTTATTGATGACATGAGTTTATACTCGATTATACTTTTGATTAAATAATATTATATACTTAATTATGATGATATTCCATTATGATATGAAAATTTAGATACATGGTATTATCTAGAATTTAATGATCAAGAATGTACATTATAAAATAATTGTTCAATAACAAATTATTGTTAGTATTACTTTTAAAATATTTATTATAAAAATTAATAAAATTACTTTAAAATTAAATGATTATTAAAACTCTTTTATACTAATACCTATTTTCTTATTATCTATACTATCAAGATTAATGAGGTGACATTATGAAAATCAATAGTTACATTATATATATTTTTAAAATAGATAGATGCAGACATCATAATAAGCAATATGAAATTTTAAAAAATAAGAAAATTTTCTTTTACAAAAGACTAAAAGCAAAACGTACATGTAATTATAAGAATAAAAAAAATATTTAAACAAACCCAAAATTATGGAAATGAATGATTGCAATCTTGAACCATAAATTTATGGAGAAGTTTGGGTGTTTAATTTTCATTTCATCCTCCCTTAGAAAAAAGATGAAAGGAAACTACCTCTCAGATTGCCATTTTTTTGTCTACAAACTCTATCACTACATCACCTCGCACACCAAGTGTTCTAACTTGTTCTTTGAGTTTATTTTCAAAACCAATCAAATTTTCCTTGTCACTTTCGTAAAGCCTATATGGATCATTTCCTGGGCAGATAATGTGTGTTCTGGTCTGTTCTTTCCGCAAAAGTCTCTTGCCCTTTAGACAAGATTGTTCTTCTCTTTCTCCCAATATTTTATTCCCCACTCTTTTCTTATTCATTCTTGCAAAAGTTTGCTTTTCAACTTCGTGTTCATGTGTCGTCATACTGACTATCTTCTCATCATTTCTCAAGCATTTCTTTGCCTCACCAGCTTCGAAAACTGCAGTAGGACCAAACTTCATGGTCCTTGAGATTGTAGAGTTGCTAGTTTTCCTAGAACAAGTCCTTGTATTTCTTACATCTTTCAATGTCTCTTCACTTTCAATCTTCGAGAGAACCTTTGAATATGACTTCTTGCCTCCGTTCTCTATTGACACCAGAATATTATCCTGCAAACAAAAGTTAGCTATTATATCAAAAGAATCCAAAGTCTTGTAATTATAAATCTCACTAAAATTTCATTTTTTTTAGACTCTTGTTTTGTGATACTCTGTCTTGTGATGAGATCTTAATGGAAAAACACACTCTATTACAAATTTTTTAATACATTTATTACTATTAATTAAAATTTATTAAAAATTATATAATTAAATATGACATTCATTAAATTAAAAAAAATACTTATAAAATATTGTAATTTTTAATCAACTTCTACAAATTAAAAAAGTGTGTCAAAAGGAATTTAAATACTAACCACATCAAAAAAACCAATCTTGGGACTTGGCATTCGGAGACCAGAAGGTTTTGAAGTGTCAAAAGAAACAAAATTTCTTCCCTTTATCTCACTACTAGGATTTATGACCATGATTCTCTTATCATCATGGGAACCATTGCTTTCACCCATTGATGACGTCGGAGAGAACCCATCAGTGGATACAGAAGGTGACATGCAACAACGGTCCTTTTTAACAGATGAATAAGTTTGGTGACAACATTTTGCTGGGGTGATTTCGTTGGTTATTATTCTGTGTTTAGATGGAGCGATAAGGGAACAATTGCAAGCAGAAGAGTTGTTATTAGGGGTATCATTTTTCACTATTGAAAACTCAGAAGAGTTGCTATAGGGTGAACACAAACCGGTGGAGCCATTCATGCAAGATTGAGAGCTCAATGATGAAAATTCCCAAGAGAGAGTAGTACAACTAGTGTTCAGTTGATTAGATTTCTTTGTCAAACATTTTTCTGCAATAATAGTCATTGCTTTAAATTCCATAGAATCAAGACCAGTAAGAGAAAGGATATTTGTGTGCCATTGTGTATTTAGAAACCTTACCACTTGTTTTGACAGTTTTGCTTTCCCCATTGACTTCATTTGAAAACAGAGGAATTCTTTTGATGGGAGCTATTGGGACATTTCTTCTAACTCTTCTTGATATCTTTGGTAGCTTTAGACGTGATGAGAGATCAGATATTCCACTTGCAGCAGAAAACTTTCATCAGTAGAAATGTGTCAGTTTTGTGACCAATAAGGTGATCTTGTACTTTCGTAAGATAAGATGGACATACTTGACAATGAATTGATGAAGAGTTGAATATTGTAAGTAATATATACACTAATAGAATAAAGATTTTTCTGTCATTTAATAACAAACTGTGATCTATGGTAAATTTGTTTACTTTTTTTTAATAACTACATAAAAAAAACTTCTACACTGGTCCTATTAAAAGTTATGTGAAATTAACGAGACATATTTCACAACAAAAAGATGTACCTTCAATGATGGGGAAACAAATGATTCCTTGGCAATCTTCTCTGGTTGATTGTCATTTATAGTTTTCCTTCCAGAATTTGGCCTAGATTTTACCTGAAATTTTAAGAAGGTTGCATTGCTTTGATCATTCTGAACGAGAAGTCCAATGTTACAAATAGTGAATCATGACAAGAACAAACCTTCAATTTGGGGACGCAATCCCCATCCATCCTTTTTGTTGCTGAAAGTACCAAAAAAAAGGAATATTATTTAGTAAAAGATGAATGCAGGAAATCATCCCTGAGTATCTGTTTTTCATAATAATATAGTTACTACCAAATGTAATGATTAAAAGTAACATCAAAGGGAAGACGAGGAGAAAATAAAATTTTGAGAGCTACAGATAAAAATAGAGTAGTGTTATATCTTTTGACTGAATCTGCCATGTGCCAACTAATTCTCTAATTTAATACAAATAATTATCGTGCACGATTCTCTCAATCCATAATCAAGAGATAATTCGGAGAAAAAGACATTTCTCATACAAATATCTTGTCATGGATTTAATGGAAAAAAGACTAGTTTTGTGTAGAAGCCAATTATGTCCGTGGATTGAAGATGTCTAGGGGCAGGGCAAGGTTTATTCCATTTACCTCAATTAAATATGCATGATCCAGACACTTTTTTTTTTTTTTTTTTTTGTAATCGAAGAGGTATCAACTAATAATCTCATACTTAATTACTTACAATAAACTTTTTGGATGTTCCTGGAACTTGAAGTAACTGTGCTTGATGCTAATGAAGATCCATCACTATCAACAGTACAATTAGACTCAGATGAGATCCATAGTTCTTCTATTCCACGAAGCATATCCATTTCAGATTTCTTAGGTCCTTTGTTTAAAAGAGATAACTCCTCGGGATTCAAAATTCCTGAGAAAGCAAAGAGAAGTCCAAAAATATAAACATGAAAATGAAACACCCACTTGGTTGGTAATAATAACAAGCAGAAAGTTTGTAATTTGTAAACCATATTAAACACACCTTCACTTGTGAAAAAGGCACTATCCCAAGCTAAACTTTTTCTTAAATTGAATTCACTAGTTACATTCTTAGTTTCAGGTTTCTGATAGTTGACAGACAAAAGCTGATCCTGCTCAGGTCCCAACATGTCACAACCATTCTCACTGTGCAATGAATTTGAAGCATTGAACAACTCCTCTACATCTAGAATTCCTGAGGACGAATGAATGTGGTCATAAATACTTAATTTGAATGAAAATCATTTAAATACATTTCCACAGGAATGTGTATTATTATACCAGAACTTGTGGAAAAGGCACTATCCCATGCCAAACTCTTCCGCAAATCATACTTTAGCTCAGATTCTAAAGATTGCATCTCCCTTTTTCCTATGTTTGCTTCCTTCATATCCTCAGTTTCCCCATTGCTAAACATGGTAAAACCATCAAGCTTCTTTCTCGTATCTAATTCTGCAGCCAAATCAAGTTTCAACATCCTCAGTTTCAAATATTGTGTGCTTGTCTTCCCAAGATCTTTTCTTTTTTAATCAAACTTGTTATTTTATTTTTATACAAATCTTCTTGCATGAAATGATAGAAAGATAAGCAAAGACAGTTTGCAGTTCAAAATATTTTAATATTTAATTTACTTCTACAAATTCCAAATACTAAAGTTTGCATTAGGTGAAATCTTGATATATTGTTGAATAAAGAACAAAATACCAGAAAAAATAAATACAAAGTGCTCCAAAGAAAGAAAGGTATACAAAGCAATGTCACATATACTAACCCAAGTATGGAAATTCTTGAATATGTGGTACCTTAGCCATTTATCATAATCCTCCTTCCTCAAGATTCGTTTGCTCTTACAGGTTTTTTACAACAGACAGAAAGAAAGCGAGCAAAGTGAAATTCAAACGCTGACTTTATGCCGTGAAAGATCCTTTTATAGATCAAAACGGTTTTGAGCAATTAAAGTGCATTGTTTAAAAATATATATCATGTAGGCTCATGATTTTGTTATTGATTACCGTGGACATTTTGTCATAATGCGTTATTGATTCAAGACGATTCTTCTAAGACTATAGCACGAGTAATTTCAATATGCTATTATAATCCAAATTGCATTTGGGCCTCGTTAATTCGGGATACTCACTTTAACTTACATTAACAAATATGAATGTTTCCATGTTCAAAAGTTTTTGTTTTGTTTACATTGGTACGTGATAACCTATTACACATTGGTTTCTCAAAATCTCGTAGCCGTCATTTGGCTGCAACCCTCTTTTTATTCAGGGGATAATAGAATCCTATTACACATTGATTTCTCGTATCCCTTTACCCAATGGATGAGACAGTCACTTTTACCTAAACGACCCAAAACCCAAAAATCTTTATATATAAATATATATATATATAAACCAATTCAAACAGAAGTAGATTTAATGTTTTGCATCATATCTAATTTAGACTTTTTTTTTTATTATTGGTTATCTAACTCTTTATCTACGAAAAAAAACAAAAAGATAATGCATGAGTTTATATTTCGATGTAAGACTTGAACAATTTCACTTTTTAAATTTTTATTATATTTAATTATTTTTTTTTAATTTAATTAATTAAAATTTAATTTAATACCTAATCATATTCCTTTCAAAATATTATTTATTTATTATAAAATAATTAAATTATTTATTAATAATAATTAATAAAATACAATATTTATAATTAATAATAAAATAGAATAAAAACTAAAATGTTATGGTTTGACTAATCAAGTGTTTTAATAATGATGAACCCTTGTATCTATCTATAGTTACAAAGAACACAAAATTTTTTATCCTAATTCATCTCACCAATCTACATTGAGTCCTTGACTAAAAAAAAAAAAAATTACAATAAAATAGTTGATACAAAAAAACCTTATTCCTCTTTATTATAGTATCTTTGCACTTGCCTCCGCCGGGAACAAACCAATTTTTTTCTACAAGCCTATTTAAGCTTTACACACCAAAATTGTTTAAGGAAAATAATAAAAAGAGATTGTCATGTAGGTTCATAATGCTTATTTGATAGCTTAGAAAAATTTCACTTTCTAAAACATATACAATAAATACAAAGAATGGATAATTATTAAATATTAAAGACTTAAATACCTTTTTTTATATTCTTGTAAATATAGCTTTAGTTTTAGTTCTTGGAAAAAAATTTTTGTTATTTTTAGGTCATACTTTTTTTTAATGTTCTTTTTTAATCTTTACCATTAACTCTAGTTAATTTAATGCTGACATGTCTAACAAAATGAATAATATTAATTGAGATAATTAAGGTAACAAAGAATATTTTAAATTAAGATAATTACATTTTTCTAAGTACTTAATTCAATAATTAATGTATATTATTTTATATAAATAAGGTAATTACATATAACTTACATTTATAATTTATTTTTTAATATATTATGAACAATAATTTTATTTTTTAATATTTTTCTTGCTTTTCAATTCGCTAATCTACTTTTATCATTGTACTTTGTAAAAAATATAATTTAATTTTAATATTATTTTTTATGTTATTTTATATTTCAATTTACTAATTTTCACTTATTTTAATATAATTTATTTTTTAAAATATATCTCAAGATGTAATTTTATTTTTACAGGAAAAAATAAATTGAAACATAATATATTAAAAATAAAATATATTACAATTAGTAAAATATAAATTAGCAAAATGAAAAATAAGAATAATATTAAAAGCAATCAATTACTGTTAATAATATTAAAAAATAAATTATAAAAGTAATTATATGTAATTATCTTATTTATAAAAAATAATAAATACATTAATTCTACTAATAAATTAATTAATTAATTAATTGAATTACACATCTAAAAATAATCTAATCATCTTAATTTAAAATATTCTTCATTACCTTAAGTATCTTAATTAATATTGTTCATTTTGATAATTATGTCAGACTAAATTAGCTAGACTTAGTAATAAGAACTAAAAAAAAATGACACATAATATCAAAATTTAAAAATAACAAAGAAATTTATAAGAAATAAAATTAGATAGAATCATTTGAACGGACATAAATCATATATAAGCTAATTTTAAATGATAGTCACGTTAACTTCTGCAAAACAAATTGTTGTATAGTTATAGACTCCTAAAATTGAGACATTGAAGATAAGCAATTAGTGTTGATGATCATGAAATGCAACACTTAATTATTTCTCTATTGTTCTTAGTGTTCTAACTAATAAACAAGCTTTGCCTCCTTTTTTATACTTTCACTTTATAATAGGTGAAACTTTCTAGTTTTATGATTGATGTGCTAACATTCCTAAAGATATATCCTTGTCTTTAACTCACTTTTGAGCTTGAAGTCTTCTATCTTTGTCTCTCTATGAACCCAACGAAAAGGCATTTTAGACCCAGTGAAACAAACTTGCTTGGCTTCAAAATCTTCAAACTTGTAGGATGATGTTAGTTTCTTCTATATGACAAAACTAGGTAGGATGAAGCATTTGTCTCGAAGATCTATTAAAAATATGCTTTCTAATTACCCATTTAATGAAAGAAACCTTAAACATAGTCAAATTCTTATTTGTTTTGTGTACATTGCCATTGTATTTGCGCATATTTTCTTAATAATTTGGATAGTTTTATCTTCTTGGTTCATGGGAGGAACTCTTATGTTTTCGATGTATGTTGGACCTCAATTTAAGACCTTTTTGTTTTTATTATATATTAGGTCTCATTTAGAAACCCTACTTATAAAAAGGACTTAGGAACTCTTAGAGAGGACTTTTTGCCTTTCATGCAATGATTAGGATTTTTCTTCTCTATTCTCATTATAAAAATCTAGACTCTTTTGTTTAAGTTTAATTAAAACCAAGTTGTTTAAGAATTGTGAGATCTACCTGTTTTTTATTCTCTTTTTTTTTTTTTTTGCATTTATGTTTTTATTGTGTCTATTATCTTATTGTTTTCTTATTAGTTATACAAAAAAGTCATGTGTCCGGTAAATAAGATAATTTATATAAAATCAATTAAGATAATAGATTTAAAATTCTCTATTTGTTCTAATAACTAATAACAAAACAATAATACTTATATAAAATATAATCTAATTTAAATAAATTAAGTTTGTGTATTTGTTGGTTAAAATTAGATCTCTCTAAGATTTAATCCTATTAGTAACTAAATTCTAAAAGTTTTTTTAGAATTACCTATTGGTAGGAAAAATAATCAAAGAGTTTTTCTTGGTATTGAAAAAATAAGGAAAATTTGATTATTAGAACTTGTTAATAATTAGAATTAATTTATTGTCAAAAATATGTACATCCTTAAATTGGTGATCGATCTTAAGAATTAAAATTATATTTTAAATTAGAGCTTTCTTATTATTGAATTTTATAATATCAATTATTTTGTTAATTGTTCTCATTATTTCTTTTTGTTAATTTTAATTCTCAACTAAAAAACCTCCTCAATTTCTTATTGTTCACGTTAATCATATTAAAAAAAATAAAAATTGACTGATTTTTATAGATTTGATCATTTTTTAGAGAAAAGTAGGAATAAATTTGTTAGATTGTCACATTGGCCCACCCTTCAATAAGGCTCCCCCACGAATAACGTCTCTATATACCTTGAAGCTATAAAGGATACATCAAAAACCGATAATTAAATATAGTATCAGAGCAATAGGAAATTTTAGAACCATGAATCCTTAACTTCTACACCTCAACTGTCAGAACTTAGCAAATCAGTTAGATATAAGAGCATGGAAAGATTCATTAAAACCTAGGTTTTGCAATGATATCGTCCAATTTCATTAGAGCTTATGTGAACTTCTATTTTGATTAACCTTTGGTACATCCAGCTAGTTCTTTAATAGGCATTTTTCATTCATACGTGGAGAAAATAAATTTCTAAAACAATAATAAGAAACAATAAATGTAACACTAAAAGGTTAACTTCCCATATAGGAAATCGGTTTTATTAATCGCCCACCTTCACCAATAAAAAACGTGTCATGTCAGCATTCTACTATTTGTTTTTAATGTTTACCAATGTTAGAGACAAAAGTAATTGACGTTCTGCAATTACAAGGACTAACATCTTATTTTATTTTATAAATTTCAAGAACTAAACTAAAATGTCTTACAATTTTGGGGACAAGTAAGGTTTGTTCCATTTATGTGTGAAGGGGGAAATAAATATGATCTCACATCTATGACTAGTATAACATGAATTTGTTGGGACGTTTTCCTCATATCTCAAATAAGAGTATCAAATTAAAATTACTCCTAAATGTAACGAGTCTACACCTTATAGAAGACAAGAGTGAATGAAAATTTCAACATTACCACCTCCTAGTTACACAATTCTACCAATTAATTGATTGACAGAGGGATACCTGTATTCTATGACATCATTTTAAGAATATAACTAATATGGTCACAATCTATACCAATAATCCAGATATTAATTTACAACGAAAAAAAAAATTACAAATAACGTACTACCCGACAAGGGCTACAGCAAATTAAACCAACAACACAATTTGTCATAAAACTAGGGTCACTCCTAAAACCAATCCACCTACCTAGATAGAGTTGTTAAGAAGAAATAAAGTATCTTTGACAGATTTATGAAAATAACTGTATATATGAACAAACTGATAAGCCAATTTTTCATTGTATATTACTCCTGAAAGCACCATCAAGAGGGGGACTGAAGAAGAGGACCAATGTAACTATCAAAATCTTCTTCATAGTTCTAAGAGACTTGGTGGCAAGAGTAATACGCGCATGAGACAGCCTCTATAGACACAACTAATCAAAAGCTTAAGATGCATTAAAATATAGTCTGTAATGAAGTTGTTTTAATGTTATCTTGAGTCTTTTAACCGGTTGTGCTTATAGTCTTATTTGAATAAACTTCTTCATGAATGCTTGTAGAAGAAAAAACTGAAAGCAAAATGAATCAAACCCCTGTAAGTTAAAATCAACTTATGTACTTCAACTTTTGAAAATGTTAGATGAGAGAATTTCTATAAAAGTTGAAGGGCATAAGTTTTTCTTCTTTTATAAGTGTTTATGAAGAAGTTTATCCAAACAAAGCTGTTACTGGATCATACAGGAATTGCTCTAGTGGAAATGACATCCCCAGCACTACCTTCCCCTGCCATTGCTAACTGTGGCAGGAGCATAATCCTTATTGGAAAGCATTTCCACCTTAGGAGGATCAGAATACCTTCTTGAAGGGGCCGGAGAAGGAGAGAAAGAAAGGCGCTTCTTAGCAGAAACAGCAGCACCTCCTTTTTCAGGTGATGGCCTATGGATTTTGAACCTGGCCTTTGCTGAGCTTGTTGGTGCCATGTAACTAGGAATGGCAGGTGAGCTTGCAAGGCTCTCATCATCTCTCACTGAAGACCCTGCAATGCTGTGCCGGCGATAGCGCTCGGACTGAACACTAAGCATGCTTCTTGACTCATCATCTCCACCCCAGACACTGCTACCCTTTGAGCTTGATGGCCTTGCCTTGCCACTAGCAGATGGTGCCTTTGAAGGGGAAATGTGAGAGGAAGGTCTTCTTGCTTTTTGGCCAAAAGGGGAAGGTCTTGTATTGTGATTCTGGTCTTGGAGAGAATACAATTTGCTGATTTCTCCTACAGACATGGCACGCCTTGCTGCACTCTTCACTGATGCATGATCATTGTGATCCACAGTGCTATGGCCATCCCATGGCCGAGTAGTCATCCATCTCTCTAGCCAACTCCACCCCCATTGGGGATTGTTTGGATCCATAAATGTCGGATTTAATGATTTTGAAGACCCCTTCCATGTTTGCTGTTTCATAAAGCAATTAGTTATACATAATAAAGAAACAAGACTTTTGTTGATAAAAATTTGTAAGGATTTGTTTGGATAAACTTCTCCATACACACTTATATGAGAAGAAAGTAAGAAGAAAAAATGAAATAAACTTCTCCTTAAGATAAAATTAGCTTATGCTAGTTTTTGAAACAGCTAATATGAAAGAACTTTTACAAATAATCTTATGTATAATTTAATTTTAACTTATGAAGAAATTTATTTCATATTTTCTTCTCCTACAAGTACTTATGGAAAAGCTTACCCAAATATAATCAATAGGTTCCAAACAGATAGATTTATAAGCATGTGCAAGTGCATCATGCTGACCTTGACACTATGTAAACAACCTTGAATCCAATGACTATTTTATAAGATCGGCATGCATTATACTCAGCCCTGACTAGTCATCATGCCAGAGAATTGTAAGTTGCAATAGCATTCTTAGGAGAATTGGTTTAATTAGTTGGATTTATTTTATCTGGAATTGCACATAGTGGCTTCAGAAATGCATTAATACCTAGTGTAATATTATAGAACTGTACCATGGTAATATTTATTTGCCATAGCATATCTGTAGAGTCACTAGGAAAATGGTCATTACTTAACTTTTTTAATTAAGCTGATTCATAGTGAACTTGTTTTTTAGGAAGAACAGATAAATCCGACCTAGCTTAACTCTATTTTGTGAACTATTAGTGAACCAATCAACTGACTTAATGTGGGAATGTGAAAAATGGATTTACTTTTGCATTGTCTGAATTCAGAACTTGTTACTCTCTATTCCACTAAAATCCAA
Source organism: Mucuna pruriens (assembly GCA_025330945.1). Lineage (NCBI taxonomy): Eukaryota > Viridiplantae > Streptophyta > Magnoliopsida > Fabales > Fabaceae > Mucuna > Mucuna pruriens. The sequence goes on from JAENHJ010000157.1 coordinate 772,289, forward strand.
AATTGAAATAAAAATAAAACCATAAATGAGGTAGTCTTCCCACCTGATGTGAGAATGAATAGGCCAAAGCTCTCTCTCTTCTCAAAGCAGCTTCTTGCTTGTGCAACAATTTTGCTTCAATTTGCTCCTTTGACTGCAAGCTATCATCCCACTCTTCTCCAACCTGCTGTAAAAGCATTTGCCACTTCAATACATATTTAAAAAAGCAGTACTCATCATCATATATAATTCATTTCAAGCTTATGTTTCAGATGAAAATTTTCACCTTCTTATCCAAAAAAAGACCGAGTCATTGCCAGAAGTAAAAATAATATGACCCTTTAACCTAAAACAATCAATACAAGCATATCTTAAAACTCCAAAACTCCACTAAATCATGTTTTTCATGAGAAATTTCTCCTAGAGTCACCTGCCAATAATTAGAGAATCAACATATTTACATCTAAATGGAAGATAAATGGGAAATAACTAACCATCATCATAAATCAACCAAGGAAACATTAAGCATAGTTCATTTAAAAAAACCACATTCAAGAATCTCAAGCAACAAAACAAAGGCCTTCTTCTAGAGAGCAACATCAATCACAACACCAGTTCATAACATACACTGCTTCATAACAGAAGATGAAAAAATAGATATAGTTCAAAAATGAACTTCACCGGGTGTAGTTTTAATTCAATGATTTATACCAACAAGGAACAATTATTTGAATCTTCTAAAGTATCAGCACAGATCATGCGCGATAGAAGTATTTGTTTTATAAATAAATGTGTTGTTAGTGAAAACCGTTGAATTTAACAGCACCCAGCGTAATTCATTTCTAAACTCCAAGAGGATCCATATATACTAAAAAAGTGCACAGAATGCTTACAGCAGCACACAACTTCTCCAGTTCTTTTTCGTGTTTCTGCTGTAGTTGGCGCTGAAGAGCTTGGTTCTCTTCAGACATTCTAATTCTCCTTTCACGAATCTGAGACTGTAATCTTGCTAGAGTTTGCATGCTTCGTAAGGTGCTAGTAGCTTGCCGTTTAACAGATTGCCCTTGTACTAACGTTTTCAACCGAACCAAACCTCTCAAGGCACGCAATGCCCTTCTTGCCTATGAGCCCCAAAATGAGAACCATTACTATGCAACATATAGCAACTCTAGTTTACACAAATTCTATTCAAAATGAAAGAAGCTGTTTCTTGGAAACTACTTATAGACCTATGAACATAATTATGCATGCATCTCCACATCCTATTAACCAAAAATTTTGGTTGATAACCATGCAATTAAATTAAGTGGAACAAAAGGAAAATGAAACATCTTCTAGAAATGAAAACAACAAATTTGAAATTTCTCCAAATCAATGGAGCATTCATGCAAAATCCTTCAGACCTAATTACAACTTTTAGCATAATAACCTTACTGTTGCACTATTTGGCATAATTGTAATTTGTTGTAACCTCTCAATTTCCTCTTTTCTGTTATTACTATTGAACGCATAATTACCATTTTACTTGTAATGTATACACACTATAATATACACTATTGCTCTGTTTATGTAAACTTTCCGATAAACAATTGAGAAGAAAATAAGAAGATAAATTAAACCAAACTGTGCACTTCTACTTTTATAGAAACTCTTATTTAACTTTTTAAAATCTGATTTTAACTTATAAAAGAAGTTTAATTCATTTTATCTTCTTATTTTCTTCTCCTATAATTTATCTAAAAGAGAACCTATAATTTATCTTCTTCTATTTCTCCAGCTGTCTGTATCATATCAACAACAACCTTAACTTAATTAATAAAAACCATGAAGAAAAGATGTAGCGTTTATGATATAATATAGTGACGATATATAAACACCTCTATATTTCATAGACTCTATCAACACTTTTTTTTTTTTATCTAACTTACTATGGGATTATATCACATATCATATTTCTCTTTTCCCCCCTCGGTATGTTGTCCATCAAATTTCATTCTCTCTTTTCCCATATTGCAAATTTGTAAAGTGCCAGCTTCAACTAAATTCTAACATGGGATGAACAAACTTTGTCCACAAAAGGGGTGAGATTTGTTTCTTTTTAAATTCAATTGGTAGCTTGTGACTTTGTGTAGGTAGCATTACTCCAAAGTCCAAATAAAAAGGAGAAGTAAGTTAATACCATGTATCCACGAAATGCGGTCTGAATCTTGATGGTTGCAATTTCTTCCTTAGTCTTTCCATGGTAATGTGGCAGACTTGTGAGACGAACAACCTCTGCAGCAGCCTGAGCAGCAGCAACAGCAGCCTCTGCTGCAACAGCAGTGGCAAAAGCCAAAGAAACAGCATGCTTGCTCTGTTCCTTCTCTGCCTCAATTAATTTAACATCTTCTATTGGTGGAAGAGTCACTGCTGCTTCCCCATCCTTGTCACTACTTGCTTTCTTTGACCTGTGGCTTTTCTGTTTTTTCTTTTAATGCACAAAAGTAAATGGTTTGTTTGAGTTAGACACTGCTCATGAAAATCAATAATGTAAAAAAAAAAAATCTTTTTCAGAAATACTACCAACACTTTTTAGCCAATCTTTTAATCTACTCTCTACTATTAGGAAAATTTTATTAAAAAACACAAAATTGTCCTAGTCTCACTTTTTATACTCCTAATTTTATAGTTTCTAAAAATAAAATAGAGTATGTTAGATATTAATAGCATAAAATATATTAGAAAATATATATTAAAACATATATTAGCACCCAATTCTTTTTTTCCTTGTAAATTGAACATAAGACTACTTCCAATGGAGGTTCTTATATTATTGTTGTTTATCAATAAGATCCTCCCATTGTAGCCTGTGCTTATAAGCATCCCTCAAAGAATAGGTGATTATTCTTTTTTAGTTTCAGTTAATATTAAAATTAAAAATTAATGTTAATAAAATGTAAGTATGTGATGTTATTTTTAAATTCATCAAAAGAATTCATTTAGTGAAAATTTTAAAATTGTTAGAATAGAAAAATAAAATTGCTTTAAATTGCAAAAAAAAATAAAAATTAATAATTTGTAATAGTAAGACCACTTAAAATATGTAAAAAAAAAAAGTAGAAAAAGGAAGATATGCTCTAATGTTTAAATTAAACCTTATCTTTTTTGGAATCTGGACTGAAAACTTTCTTCACTGCAGAAAACCAACTCCCTTTTTTCCCCATTTGCAATTCCTGTTACTTTGATGGCAAAGGAAAGTCAAATTAGATCTTAACATCAAACCAAACATCATCATCAATGGAAGGGAAAACAAGACTTAACAAAATTCTGTTACAAGTAATTAAATTCAAAACGGTTAAAAACCTCATTTCTATTAATGCGCTTTGAATCCCAAACAAACCGTTAAAGAAAACATAATTAATGCATAGAATTGTGAATGGAAACTGACACGAAAACGTCAACAGAGACTCAAAACAATAACTTTAAGCGTTGCAAACAGATCTATGACTAACGTGTTTGATTAAAAAATACCGAAAATAACCAGAAACTGAAACCAAATAGCAAAAACGCCACCTAAGGAAGAAAAAACAAAGGCTTTCAGCAAGTTCTAAAATGTGGTGAACAAATGGATAAGAACCCGGGTCTTAAAAACAAGCCTTGTTTAAATATAAAATTACAAAAAAAAATGCAAATTTTGTATGCTGTGGTAAAATGAAGAAGAACCCCAGATGTAATAATTTAAAAAACATTAAACCCATGTCATAGTTCCAACTTTGAAAGAGAAAAACTACAAAAGAAGAATGCAAATTTAGTATGCAATGGACAAATGGAGAAGAACCCATGTAGTATAATCCAAAAAAGTGTAAGAAAGAAAGAAAGAAAACTATGAAAACAGTACAAAAGTTCCATCTTGAAGGCCAAAAAAAAAGGAGCAAAAATAGACAAATGCAACAGAGAGAGGCCCCAAATGAAGTGGAAAACATTGAAAGACCTTAGCATGAGAATCCCAGATTCCTGCAAATGAAATTCAAAGGTACTTGGTGTGGCAGAGTAATGGAACAAGTTGAGGCCCACAAGAGAAGAGGAGAGAGGGACCAGATCTTGCCTTGAAGGAAACTTCAACTACCGGAAATGGAACATGACAATATCCACATGCTAACTGGGTCCCAGTTCTGTTGTGTTTCCTGATTTTAACGTTAAATAACAGACACACTAAACAAAACAAGAATAACAGTTACACATAAAGTAGTACAAAGTAATGAAAGAAAGAAATGCAGGTAATATATGTTCTTAGAGTTCAATATTTTTACAAATTTTTCTATGATTTTTCGAATTATTATTATTATTGTATAGCGCAATAGAAATGCGGCCACACAGACACGATAGTATATGTGTTTATGCTAGTAGAGATAAAATAGATATAAAAATATATACACCAAAATTTTTGTATCTCCTTTATAAATAGTTACATAGATAAATAGTTATTGATTATTATTATTGGATCACAATAAATGTTGAATTCGAAGAATTTTACAATATTTTAAATATTAAGAGTTTGTAAAAATTTAAACTAAATTGTTTTAGAATTAAAATAAATAAGTCTAAAAAATTCAAATCATTTTAGTAAAGCGATTTAGTTGGGTTCTTTAAAAAAATCGAATCATACCTGAATATAATATAAATAACTGAACGATTTTATAAAGTAATTTGTTTCAGTTTGGTTAAAAAAAGAAAAATGTTGTAGACTCCAAAAAATACAGCTGACTGATTGATGAATAAATTAAAAATAATTATTAACTATTAATTAGTTTTTAAATGTAACTTTCGAAAGATTTTTTGACTGCTTTTTTCAGATGATATAGCATTCTTCTTAAAAAAAAAAAAAAAGATTTTACACATCCTTATTTGGACACACAAAACTCAAATACTCAATCTACTTATGCATACATTCAGGTTTACAATCATAGAAAAAAGAAAAGAAAAGAAATGAATACTCAGTTTGTAGTAAACAAAATTTCATATATTTAATATGATATATAGGGAGAATTGTGTAAAAAATAATATTCAATTAAAGGTATGTAAGGGAGATCTTTTATATCTTTTCAGAACTGCTCTATAATGAGGTCAAAAGACTAAAATAAATTATTTTAACCTTATAAAAGTTATAAAAAAAAATTGATTATTCCGTTCACACTCATGTCACCCAAGGTAATGCAAAAGAAAAAAATTTAAAATTCAATCAAATTTATCATAATTAATTAGTTAAATGTATTATTTTTATATTTTTTTATGATTTATTTTGAAATTTTTAATGTTTATTTTAAAATGTGATTTATTCATGATATAATTAATTAGATTTTAAGAAATAGATTAATAATAAAAGCATTGTTTGAAAAATCAGACCGGACTCATTGGTAAGTTTAGAAAATTAGTGAATTGATGTATTTAACTTAAGAAATTAGCTGGTTTCATAATCAATTTCAACTAGTTGAGTTTAATATTTTTATTTTTGGTTTATTTTACTTTTAGTTTCCTAGATGTCATATATATATATATATATATATATATATATATATATATATATATATATATATATATATATATATATATATATATATAATTTTAGTTCTTTAAATTCTAAAAAAACAAATTAGGTTCTTAAATATATTCTAATTTACAATTAAGTCCTCCTATAAGTAATCTGTCAACTTTTTATATATATAATAAATCATTTCTAAATCACTAGAATAAACATATTATCAATAAAAATTACGAAACTTATATTATATATATATTATATTTATAACTATTAAATAATATAACATTTTATACTTAACATAAATATAAATGTAAACATAAATATATAAATGTAAAATATAAATATAAATCTAAATATATAAATGTAAAATATAAATATAAATATAAATATAAATATAGATATAGATATAAATATAAATATAAATATAAAGATAAATAATAAATAGAAATGATAAATATAAATGTAAATATAAATATAAATATAAATATAAATTTAAATATAATATATAAATATAAATATAAATGTAAATATAATATAAACATACATATACATATGAATATATGAATATGAATATAAATATAAATATCAATATGATTATAGGCAAGAGAAAAGAGAGATTTTAATTCTTTTTTTGTAACAAATAGTTCAGAAAATAGAGATTGGACTCCTAAATCGCATTAAAATATATTTTGATAAAATTTTATTGAGTAAAATGTATTAATGCTTATATATCCTTGTATTTTTAAATGATTTATTATACTAAGGACGTATATACGCCGGAAACTGTGGGGCAAATGTTCCTATTAACTTTTTAATTTTTTTATATATATATATATATATATATATATATATATATATATATATATTTAAATTATTTCTCTGAATTAAATATAATAAAAAAATTGAAATATAAATATTGTTCACACAAATTTGTTTTATTCTTATTTTTTTATCTTTCAATTAGATATTTTTAATATTATCTTTATGTGTATTTTATATACTATCTTTTCAATTAATCAAAAAAAAATTCTTTCAACCATTTCAAAATATCTTTCTTTCTTCTGTACGTATTTATCCATATGTTTCTATCTATCTATCTATCTATCTATCTATCTATATATATATAAACGAGTCTATTTTTATCCATCAGGGACTTACTGCTACAGTTTAATATGTATGGCTCTGATACCAGATATTAAAGGCGAAAGTAGATCTAAAAACGGACTAAAGAAGAGAACATACATAGGAGCAAGAGATATATAATATGTAGAATGTAAAAATAATTAAAATTGAATTAAAAATAATGCATAAAAGAATACTAAAGCGACGATGGTCCGAACTGAATCAGTAAAGAGGGAGAAGAGAAGAAACTGAAACGGCGGTAGTCCGCACTAAATCAGGAAAAGGGGGAGAAGAGAGGGGATACAGAAATAAAAAAATTTATTCAAGAAAGAAGAAAGAAAAGCTTACAAAGATGATTTCTCAAAGCTTCTTACTCTAACTTCTCTCTAGACTTTCTATTTTCCAAGGTACCTCATAATATGGTTGAGGCCTCCTTATATAGGATTGAAAATTACTGTAGCTACAGTTCTAGTTATGTTTACCTAAACTATTTCTACAGTTCTAGTTACCACACTTTTAATCTTCATTAAAATTGATACCAAAACAATCATCTTCATTCTGGTAGAAGACATCCGAAGAAGTGATTGCTAGAGAATTGGCTTCTTCCGTCTTGGAGGAAGATTCTGCTTCTTCTTGAGAATATAACATTTTGAAAACCTCTTTGAGGTTCTTGGTAAGATTTTCTTTAGACTTGGATCCTGCTAGTAAGGATGCTAGCTGGGACTTCTGATTGAGGAATAGCGAAGTCTCTGGATTGGCTGGTTTTAAGAACTCTGGGTTGGATTTGAACCAGATTTTTACTTTGTCTGGCTTTGCTTTTGAAGCATCAAATTGGTTCCACCATTTGACAAAAAAATGTCTCTGTAATGATGGAAAGTGTTTGCTACTCTCCGTCTTGTTGTACCTGTACTGCTAGGAAAATATCCATGCCAAAGCAAAGTTGGAGAAGTATTTTAAATCTGCTGGAATTCGTGACTCCTCAGAATTATAAAGCTTTGTGAATTGAGCAAATCCTTGTTGGACTTGTTCAGGAAAAATTTTTGGGATTGGCCTAAATTGAGTCCACCATGAAATGAACCAGTTTGGGAAGTTGTACTCGATATTAGTATAGATTAACCATGAGTGCTTATTATTAATATTTTGATGCCAGAACACTTTGGTCCAAGCATCATCAATATAATCCCAATAAGTGTAACCTATTGGATCAAAAGGTTGAGAAAGTTTTTTGTACTCATTCAAATTGGTCCCAAAATGTCTAGGTTGCAGGACCTTCAAAATTTGGATTGTTGAATGAGTATTTAATAAAGGATTTTTTGGATCTTTAAAATGTTTAATAGAAACTAAGTTTGAATCTATTAAAACAAATTCATAAAAAATCCTTGTTTTGTTTTTGGCTGTTGGTTGGAATTGAAAATCTAAGGGAAATGCTTTGGAAACTACTTTGTAGGGATTTTTATCCCAAAACTCAGGTTTCATGTGTAAGACATTTGAAATTTTGTTTTTATAAATGTAGGTATTTGGTGCTTTGTTGGTTAAAGGTGCTGAGATTAATATTTGCTTCTCTTTTTGAGTATTGCAAACAATTTTTGAATCTCTGGCTTTTTGGATAAGGGCTTTTAGGTCTATTTCAGATTCATCATCTGATTGAGAGGCTATATCTGCCTAGGTTTTCTTTGGAAGTGTTGGTAGACCACATTCCTGGAGTGCCATAAGAGTTTCTATTGAGAAGGCATAGTCGGCCTTGGTTTGCTTTGAAGTTTGGGGTTTTGAAGGATTCTGAGTAGATGACTCAGATTTTACAACAAGTTGAGTAGATGACTCTTCTTGTTGTTTTGCTTTCTGGGTAGATGACCCAAGTTGGGTAGATGACCCAGGAGATGATGTTGTTGATCCCTTTTTTAGGGATGGTTCTGGGATAGCCAATTTGAATCCTTTTCCTCTTCCTCTTCCTCCTCTTAAGGAGGAAGTGCTTGCCTTAGGAGGCATAACCTTTATTTTTCCTGTAGACATTCCCGGGTAAGATAGTCAAGCAGAGAGTTTGAACTGCCCTTGAGATATTCACTTTCAAAATCAAAAACACTTAAAATTGCTTGCCACCTAGCAAAAATTTGTTTAGAGGCAAGATTTTTAACATCTTTTTGCAAAATTTCTTTGACTGATTTGCAATCCACTCTGATAAGAAATCTTTGGTTTAATAAATCAGATTGGAATTTTGAAACACATAAAACAATTGCTAAAACTTCTTTTTTAACAGTTGAATATTTTTGTTGTGCAGAATTCCAATATTTTGATGTGTATGCAATGACCTATTCTTGAGTACTGACTCTTTGTTTGAGAATACCACCATAACCTATGTCAAAGGCATTTGTTTCAACAATTTTAAATGCTTGAGGAATTGGGAGATATAGGCATTTTATGGATTTGACTTTGAGTTTGATATCCTTAACTACTTGAGTATGAATATCAGACCAAGGTAGAGGATTCTTTTTTAACCTATCATGCAGGGGTTTTACAATATTGTTGAGATAGGGAACAAACTCACCTACATAGTTTAGACACCCAAGAAACCTTTGTAACTGGGTTTTGTCTAAGATTTGATTTGGGAATTTATTTGCAAATTCTATTGACCTTTCAATAGGAATGATCGTTCCTTGGTAAATATTATGGCCAAGGAATCTGATCTTGGTTTGGAAAAGATTAATTTTTTTGTTTGGGATACTGTCAAACTATTTTGTTTGGGATACTGTCAAACCATTTTGTTTGATAATATTGATAAAAATATAGAGATGTCTAAAATGTTGATCAATTGTTTGGGAGAAGATTAAAACATCATCTATATAGACAATGGCAAATTTGGAATAAGGATTGAAGATGTCATTCATAATTTTTTGAAATTATGAAGGGGCATTCTTCAGACCGAATGGCATTACATTCCACTCGTATAGTCCAAAGGGAACAGTAAAGGTTGTTTTGTACCTGTCTGTTTCTTTTATTTGAATTTGCCAAATAACCCGACTTCATGTCAAATTTTGAAAATATTTTTGCTGAATTCAATCTATTTAGTAAGTCTTTTTTGTTAGGAATAGGATACCTAATCCATTGTAAAGCCCGGTTTAAAGGTTTGTAATTAATAACTAGTCTTGGCGTTCCTCGCTCAAGTTCCGCTTGTTTATTTACATAAAAAGCAGCACAAGACCAAGGATTCTTACTTTTCCTTATTAGTCCTTTGTCAAGAAGATCTTTGATCTCTTTCTGACAATATTGAAGCATTTCTTCGTTCATTTGAATTGATCTAGCTTTAGTGGGAATTTGCTTTTCTATAAAATTTTTCTCATATGGGAGATCGAACATATGTTTTTTCCTATTCCAAAATGCATGTGGCAGATTTGAACAGATAGTAATCTTGATATATTTTAACAGAGAATGGATCTTCTCCATTATTTGTGGTTTATCTAATTGAGTTTGGATATTACCAAAAGAAACTTCTTCTTTTAGGAAATTGATTTGGTCTATCTTTTTCTCTATAAGATTGATGTTCCTAGTAATGGGTTTTGTAGAAAATTCAAAGGTAATTTTTTTTTACCTAAGTGCCACGTAGTTATCCCTTCTTTTGATATTTGAAGAGGGAACAAAGCTTTGATAAATGGTGTTCCTAGGATGACTTCATTCTTGAGGTTTTTTACCAGAAGAAAATTAGTTTCTATCCTAAGACCCTGGTTTTCTATAATTGCTCTGGATAATTTATAATTAATTTTTAATTTTGATCCAGTTGTTGTACTTAATTTTTTTTGAAGTTTCTTCAAAAAATTTTGTAGGAATCAATCCTTCCAAAATATAGTTTGAGTCAGCACCTATATCAAATAGGGCTAAAATATCTAGAACAAAATCATTAACAATAATTTTAATATGGATGTAGAACTTTTGGATTTTATTCCTATTGATTAATCCCATGAAGTTTTCTTCATCTCGGCTTTCATTTTCTTCTTTAATTTCCCTATCCGAATCACTATAGTCTTCGAATTGAAATAAGATAATTTGATGAATTTCCTATTATTGTTTGAGTTCTTTAACCTCTTGCTTAAGGTTATTGATCTCTGTTTGGAGGTCTTGAATAGTAGTAGGTTTTGCAAAGTTGTTCTCTAACCTTTTAAGAATGTTGCAAACATCAAATTTATTACTACTAATAAATTCTTTTTGCTTGGGTTTGGTTTCTAAAGTCTTTTTTAGTTTATTCAGGAAAACCTTCTTTTCTTGAGGGTCTAAAATAGAGTCTATTACTTCAAACAAAAGATCTTGCTCTTTTGTTAGAGTGTTAATTTCTGGAGTTTTTCCTTCTCCTTCAGAAGATGATACTTGTTCATCTTGCTGGATTTGGTTAAGGTCTTCACTAGAAGATTCCTTCTCGAATTCTTCTTCTGAAGTTTCAATAAGAAGAATATTGATTTGCTCTTCAATGGTTGGTTCTAGGTTGAGATTCCTAATTTTCTTTTTCAACCTACAATATTTACTTATGTGGTCTTGTTTTCCACAATTGTAACAGATTGTTTTGGCTTTGGGGTTTTTTGGGATTTTTTACACTTTATCCTCCTTGCTAAGTGAGAGTTTTTCTACATATTTTTTCTTTGGAAATTTTCTTCTAGGAATAGGTTTATTGTTTTTAAATTCCTTTTTGAATTGTTGTTTCTTCTTTTGTTTTGGACATGTTGGTAACCCAAATTGTTCACAGAAAGACCCTAAATCCCTTTTATTTTAGGCTTTTTCTTTGGCTAATTGTCTCTGAATTTTGTCATCCTGACAGATTTTTAAAGCTACCTTTTGGATGTAAGAAATAAGTTGTCCATAGCTAAGATTGTCATACGGAATATCTCCATTTGCAGATTGACTACGAATTTTATCTCTAACCTTGTCTCCTAAAGATCTAGGAAAACCGACTAGAAATTTTTCTTTCCAAAAAGGTTGTTGACTATCTTCTCTAGTGTAAACCCTAGTTAGGAAAGTATCTCTATACCACCTAAAATCTGCTAAGGTTTTACACTTAAGGTTTGATAGTAATTCGGCTGACCTATCTTTCCATAATGATGGATCGCCTATGAAATGTTGTGCTATAGTAAATATCAATGTGTTTACAGCGTCAGAGATTTCTTCCTTATCTTCATTTATTATGACTTTGCCATCAAGATCTGTCTTAATAGCATTATAAATTGAAGTTTTTTCATCATTAGTGAGATAATTATCCCACCATCCTTTTAATTGTCCAGAAAATCCCGCTACAAGAATATTGATTATTGTTTCTTCTGAACAATCATGGGTAGTTTGGTATGCCATGGTTACCATTGACATATGTTGGAGAGTATTCAATATGTTATACTCTGTTTGAGCATCAATGTCCCATTCATAGATGTTGTTTGCACTAAAACTTCTAAAATTACTTTCACCTCATTCTTCTAAAAGAAGGTTAGGGGCTGTTGGTCTTTGATAATAAAGTTTGGAAGGTGTTTTCCAATTTTTGTATTAATTGGGTTTATTTCTTTTTCAGACATTGAAGCATCTTCAGATGCTTGATCTGAAGTTTTATCATTGTCCTTATCAATGATATTTATAAGCTTGGAAGTTTGTCTTGTTCTAATCTTATGAGAATCGTTAGATGTTTGAGGTGTTTCCGGGATGGTTTTAAGCAAACTGTTAATTTTTGTCAATAACTCACTATTGCTATCCCCTACCTCTTCTTTGGCAAAGTTTTGTTTTCTCATTTCTTTGAATTTTTGTTTAGCTTTTTCACTAACCTTAAATGGTTTGAATAATGGTTTTTCAATTTGGACATGAGAGGGTGTTGCCTCCTTATCTATGAATTTTGTAAATATTTTCTCTTTACCAAGTGATTCTCCTATTACCTGGAGGTATTTATTTGTATAATTAGCCTATTTCATTAGGCTTTTAATATCCTTCGGGGTGATGTCTTCATTGACAGTGGCCATAACAGGTTTATCATTGTTGTCTTTGACTTTGGATAATTGGTATTGGGTTGTGGGAGGTAATTCAGATTGGATTAACTCACAATCCTTAATTTGTCAAGTTGTGATGACATTAGTAGATGGATCACCTATAATGTCAATTTGCCATGGATATTCTATGTCTTCTCAGATAGTATAAGAATGGAACCAATCAAAGAAAGGAATATTGATTTTGACTTTTTCGACAAATTTATAAAATTTGTCTTGGATTTGTTGTCTTTTTTCTCCCTTAAAGTGTCGAAAAAACCATTCTCTCTAAGGTTTATTTTCTTCAAAGTAAAAGTCTTTTCTAAGGGTATCTTTATTAATACTAAAGTTGTCAGATAACTTCATAAGGTTCATTAATAGAGGAATATGTTGGGGATTGGATTAACTTTTGGTCATTTTCCAATTCTTGCTAATACGTAGTTCTAGGAATGTTAGAGGTCGTATCTAATCCTTGAAAATTTATATTAGATAGGTTGTGTGATGCAGATCTAAATAATCCTATTGGTATGGAAGGAGTTTGTACTGAAAAGGATCTTCTTGCATATCCATAATGTGAGGCTTTTATTCTGGGACGAAAGAATTTCTCCTATTGAAAGTTATTTCAACTTTTCCAGAATTATTCTGTTTGATGTCTTCGATGTATGGAGCAGGTCTGGGGATTGAAGGCGTCGCCTTATCCATGACCCATTTTTCAAGAAGGGTTACCTCATCCCATTTAATTGTTCTTGGAAGAGAAATATTAGCCTTTGTCATATCTGTGATAAACAAAGTTGTTTCTCCTTTTTAAGGTTTAAGAAGGACTCTCGATACACAAGTATTCATGACCTTGTATTGAATCCTATAAATTAAAGCAGCTGGAATTGAGCCTTCTTTCATGTCTAGGCCATGAAATTTGATGTTTAAGAAAAGAGAATCAAGGATATTTTTATCCATCAGACTCACTGTTTTATTTGGGTAACAGTTGAAATAGATTGGTCCTTATCCTAGACTAGTTTCTATTGTTCCAATTAAGGAGTCTTCAAGTTTATTGTGCCTGATGTCTCTTAAACACATTAAGACAGTAGCATCTATACCCATGTCTATTAATGGTTTAATTGCTACCAGTACACACCCTATGTGTAGGTATTTGTATTTTTTGATATGTTCAATTATTGAATTTTTTGATAAAAGATGAAATACTTCTCCAATGTCTTGACCTAGAGGAATATTATTTTCTACAATTTTAATAATGTAATCAAAACTGTGTTTTTGTTTGATCATCTCAGGAACATATAATGTATCCTGAGGGATTTCTAGAATGGTCCAGTCATCCATATTTTGGTTTATTTCTTCGAAGTGAACTTCTTCGTCGAAGATATTATGTTTTGGGGTGATCTCATGGGTCTGATTGTCTTGCTCAGTGAGCAGGTTAAGGGTTTTTGGATCAGAAGTTGAGGATGTTGAAGAGCTAGCACGAAAAGAGATTTTAGAAAAGGATCGCAACAATTGAGACATGATAATAAACATCCTCTAGTATCATTACCCTCATCTGGTTCCATAGAAATATTTTCCTAAAGGTATCTGTTGCTGATTTTGTTAGATCTGGGAAAGTAAAATTAATAACTCTTTATATATATATATATATATATATATATATATATATATATATATATATATATATATATATATATATATAGCTTGAATATTTTCCCATAGCCACCGGTATATTATGTCCCTTAATATTATTTAAACAATACACCTTAGCCTTACTACTACAGTATCATTTAAATAATATAACAGACTTTCGTGCTTCCAGGAAAACTATTCAAAAATATATTGTTTACATATTGTTCAGATTAAAGTTATTGTACAAACAATCCATATCTTATTAAATCAACATATAGATCCTTTTACTGAACTAGTCCTACTTCCCCATCAGGCTCTGATACTAGAGATTAAAGGCGAAAGTGGATTTAAAAATGGACTAAAGAAGAGGACATACACAGCAGTAAGAGATATATAATATGCAGAATGTAAAAACAATTATTGAACAGTCTGTTAATAATTGAAACAATTATTATTATTATTATTATTATTATTATTATTATTATTATTATTATTATTATTATTATTATTATTATTATATATAATATGTAACTGTTTTCTTATCAACAAACAATGAAATTTTGTGTCTTTTTTTGTTAACAAATATAATCTCATATGTATTTGAGGAAGGAGACATTTACTTCCTTTGAAAGCCTTTAGTTTCCTTTGTAGGCCTTTACCCTAGGTCTATTGTTAAATTTTATCAATCTCAAATATTATTGATCATAAAAATATATTGTAAATAAAAGAGGAAGATACATTCAAATTATAATTTAAACATGGTAAATTAAAAATGAGCTATAGGTAAATCTAGAAAGAGTTAAGGAAAGAAAAAGAAGTTAAGATAGATTGCTAGAATGGAAGTGGTTGAGAATATTGTAGTGACATGTTGATTTGTGGCGCTAGGAACTTAGGATATGTATAGTGTTTACAAGTTTCAACCTGTATTACATGGTGCAACTAGTATTTGTAGACAAAGGATCCTAGCTACCTACAATTGTTAATAATTTCGCGTCAATCTTCACCGTTGACAACTTTTGTCTTCAATCTCCACTATTAATAATATCCATGATCTTGATTTTTCAAATCTTCAAAATTTTCATCATACTTTGGTCAAAGTGGAATCAACTGAAAACTATATTTTGACACTTAATCAAAATAATCTTATTGAAATAGTTAATCGAAATGGTCTACTTAAAAGACCATTTTCAACGCTAAGTCAAAAAAAATTGGCATTAACAACTAGATAGAATCTTAATGCGTTAAAAAGATTGTCAAGATCAACGCATTTGAAGTATTGTCCACTTTAACTCTTGTAGACCTTCACAATTTTGTTCCTAAAAGGCGTCTTGGAGAATTAAGGAAAGAGGATATTTATAAAGTATCATTAATTAGTCTTGACTCCTAAGTAAGAAACAAGAGTTACTTAGGCCTCCATAGCACCAATGTTCCTACCTTAAATTTGTTGCTCGTTAAGGTCTTTTGGTTTCAACTCATAAGTAGTGTAAGACTTTTTTTTGTTATCTAAAGTATTATTAACTTTGACATTTGTGTGTGACTCACGATTTTATCTTAAAAAGTATCTTGATGAGTTATGAGAGGAAAATTTTCTAAATTATTATTAATCTTAACTCCTAAGCATTATAAGATTTTTTAGTATACTAGAAAAAATCATTAATATCTTAGTTCGCCCTCCTATTATTAGTTATTATTTACAGTAATACCTATCCCACAATTATAAAAAAATATAATATTAACATATGTTTAAATCCTAAAATGCTAATAAGTAATTAAATTTAGAGATATAGTTAATATCTTATAATTTTTTTTAAATTTTCAATTCAAAAACTAACGTGAGAACTTCTTCTAAATTACCCATTACTCTTAATATAATTTTTTAGTCCATCGTTATCCTTGATGCATTTGACACCTAAAGCAATTAATTACATCTAAGAATCTTCTTCACGGTGCAGACTCTCTCTTTGATCAATGTAGCAGTTTGTTTATTCTCTTGGTCATTGTTAGCAATGTTTGATACTTCTCTTCATCATTAAAAATAAATAAATAAATGGGCCGTCCAAGACCAACTCAACTGAAATCACATCATTATTTCGTTAATATCGAAATCATATAGTCATAACCAACGAAGTCTTATAGTTGCGTGATTAACCATTAATTGGCCTCACAAGTAACGTAGACAAACCGCAATGTTTCATTACATCAAGAAAAACAATAACTGGACAATTTCTTTTTCGGTACACGTGATGATTGATGAGTTACTTTATTGATGGGATTTTAGGGTTCTATTCAGACGCATTATGCTATTGCATTTGTGGTTAATAAATCCCTTCAACTTATATATACTTTTGGAAGGCAATTTGAGTTAAACTTTCTCTGCATTTGAAACACATACAATTCATATAAGCGTCAAAGTGTGTTTGTAAATACTCTTCTCTTCTAAATTAATTCATATAAGAATAATTTATATATATTTTAATTATATTAATTGATAGTGGGAAAGAGACATTTTTCTATTTCTCTAGTTATTTCATGAGAAAGGAAACAAAAAAGAATTCATTGACAGCACAATTGATATGTTTCTGATCTTGACCCAACTATATTATATCCTGTTTACGTAAAACGAGCTTCTGAGCTTGACACATATTCTTAATGATGGCACTGATACCATAAACATTTTTTTTTCTACATGTTGATAGCATAACATGTGGTGACAGGAAAAAACAACACAAGGAAAAAGTTAATCTGAGGCAACTTCACGTGCTTATCATGTGCTTCTTCCTCGAGTTTCGCAACCTTAGCCAGAACTCAAATTCCTCCTCAGATCGAAGGGCGCAAGAAGTGTCCTTAGACCAAAAACGCAAAGCCAAGGAAGTTCTCCCAGATAGAATTGTTTTTAATGATTTTTTTAGTTAAGCTAACACCCTAATTTTTCTAATATAAAAAATAATAAAAATAAAATTTTATAATAATAATTTTTTAATTTTTAATTTTATTACTCGTTTTGAAATTTTAAATAATTAATTTTATATGATTAAATTAAAAAATGAGAGAAACTTAATTAATACTTTGCCAATCAATTTCTCAAAATATTCGAATAACCTAGTTAGATAAAATTAATGAATATTTGTGTAGTTATGAGGATGGCCATAGACCAAGACTTTTTTTGCTAGTCCAAAAGTAGTTTCCTAATGTTGCTTTTTTTTTTCATGGCATGGTCTTACCAATTTTATGGAAAATAACCATACTCTTACTCTTTTTTCACAATACTTCTTTATTTTCTCTCAAAAATTTTATCACTTAATTCCACCATTAATAAGATCTATCTGTAGCAATTTATAGTTCTGAGTAACTAATTTGTTGTTAGATTAAATCAGAAAAATTAATTTGGTTACAAATATGTTGATTGAATTCCTTACAGAAATAAAGGGATTAAAAAAAATTAAGAACTGTTGTTTTATATATATATATATATATATATATATATATATATATATATATATCGGCCAGTCACTTGGCCCCAGACCCATTATTCTCACGCTCCAGCCTAGCAAAGTCCAAAAGATGAGGAATTTCAGCAAGCGAGAGGAAACATATAGGCCCAATAAGCCAACGTGCCCCTAAAGGCCCATCACACGTAGAGGAGGCTCCCAAGATAGTTATGAGTTAGTTGCTAGACAATTATGAGGCTACTTTCCTGGCAAGTAACTCCCATACCATCCCCCACAATGTATAAATACCCCCAGTGACCTTAGTCGCGGGGTTAATCTAGAAAAATACAGTCTTCACAAGCAACTACTAGCTTCCTATCTATACTCTAAAACGAGAATAGTAGCGTCCACCATGGGGCCTTGGTGAAACTTTTCCCAACGCCTCAAGATTGAGAGATCGACTTTGGAGCTCGGGAGCGAGCACAAAGAAGATCAGTGACAATGCTTGTGACACGTAATCAAGCAACTAGTTCCACCAACAAGGGCGAAGAGGATATGTTGCAACGGTTGTTACAAGCGGTGGCATCCCTGCAAGCGCGTAGTGAAGAGCATTCTAGGCTAAGTGTAGAGGCGGAGCAGCGTCAGATGGAGGCTGAGGAGAGGCATAAATTGGTCAAGGAAAGGCATATAGAGGCAATAAGGATGGTTGAAGAGCGAGAGGGGGAGCTTCGTTAATTGGCAACAGTGAAAGCTATAGTTGAGAAGCCGACCAGGTCAATGGCTTCACTAGCAGTAAACACCCAAGCCTTTTAGGCTCAACCATTTAGCGAGGAGATCAATCGTAAACCCATTCCCCAGAATTTCTGGGAGGTGGTAATTGAGCCATTTGATGGGACACGGGACCCCATACTCACGTTCAAGCCTTTCAAACCCAAATGTACATTAGCGGAGGAGAGGACCAACTAACCTGCAAAACTATTCCCAGGAACCTTATGGGGAGTGGCCATGCATTGGTTGGCCACCCTCCCACCTTGATCCGTCAGGTATTTCAACGACCAGGCAACTTCTTTCGCCTCCCAATTCGCATCAAACAAGATGAAGCATTTGGAAGTAGCTGACCTTATCAACATCAAGCAAAACAAGGGCAAAACCCTCAAGAGTTACCTAACCCAATTCAACAACACCACGATTAGAGTAAATGACCCCGATCAAAAAATTTTCGTGAAAGCCTTTCAAAAAGGACTCAGTGCGGGACAGTTTAGTAATTCCCTCGCATTGAGAAAGCCCCAAAGCATGAAGGAGATTAGAGCCCGGGCAGAAAAGCATATCGAGGTGGAGGAGGATCAGGCCGACCGGCTTGAGGCCGAGAGGCAACCTGGACCCGGCCGGCTCAAAAGGAAGAAAGCAAGTATTAAACCAAACCGAAGGGATACCCCCTAATGTTAACCCCGCTGCATGAGAAAAGGGCATAGATACTACGTTAGATCTATCATACCCACTTACTGAAATACCCGAAAGATGCGAAGGGCTGGAGGCTAGGAGCCAATACGCAAGAATGGTGCAAATTCCATAGGGCTTAAGGCCACTCGATCGAGGACTGTCGCACCTTACAGGAGCAGATAGAACGGTTAGTACAAGAGGGACACCTGGGCCAATACGTCCGAAGGGGAAACGACAAAACCCCAACTAGCTCGAGGACGCCCAGAAAAATGAGTGGAGGCGAGCCATCCAGGAAGGCACGAGAGGAGCCAAGAAAGGAGGAAAGGTGGAGAGAAAGGTGCAGATCACCCCAAAGAAGGGACTCTTGGCATCGAGGGGTCATAACCACCATTTCTAGAGGAGGAGCAACTACTGGAGTGGAAAGAAGCCGGGAGAGAAAGGTCGAAAGCGTTCTGGCAGTGCGGGGGAAGGCCAACACAACACTCACTCTAGTGATTACCTTTAGCGAGAGGGACATGAGGTACAAGCCTCCCAAGCAAGACGAGCCCATGGTGATCTCGGTAGTGGCCGTCAAATACAAAGTGGAAAGAGTCCTAATTGACCATGGAAGTTCAGCCAACATTCTATATTGGTCAACTTATAAGAAATTGGGATTACCACCAACCGACTTGGATCCCTACACAGGGAAATTATATGGATTCGCTGGTGAACAAGTAGCTATAAAGGGTGTGATAGAGCTGGAGACCACATTCGGGGAGCACAACCACACACGCACCATCCTGGTGTTGTATTCCGTCGTTGACGTGGAGGCGTCATACAGCATAATCATGGGGAGACCGGCCCTGAATAGGCCGGACCTGAAAGAGGTCAACGTACGCCCCAACACGGCTCACAAAACGAAGGTAGGAACTGCCCTAGTACAAAAGGATGAGAGTCGTCTTGTCTCTTTCCTATGGGAAAATTGGGATGTGTTCGCATGGTCCTTGATTGATATGCCCGGGATCGATCCTAGATTCTTGTGCCATCATCCATCGATACTCCCATGCTTCCGATCGATGATAGCGAAAGCTAGGAGAAGAAAAGCGAAAGGCGGCTCGAAAGGAGACTAAGAAGCTACTGGCGGCTGGTTTTATCCGAGAAATACAATATCCCACCTGGTTGGCGAACGTAGTGATGATGAAGAAGGCTAGTGGAAAATGACGCATGTGCATTGATTACACGAACTTGAATAAAGTATGCCCGAAGGACTCGTACCCCCTACCTAACATAGACCGACTAGTTGACAGGGCCTCAGGTTTCGCCCTCTTGAGTTTCATGGACACGTATATAGGATACAACCAGATCAAAATGCATACCCAAGATGAGGCAAAAACTACCTTTATAACGGACTCAAGAGCTTATTGCTACAAGGTGATGCCTTTTGGATTAAAGAACACCAAGGCAATGTACCAACGCTTAATGGACAAGATCTTCGAAGGATTGATAGGCAATGAAGTGGAGGTGTATGTGAACGGCATGGTGGTAAAGTCCACAATAGCGGAAGACCATTGCAAGGCCCTAGGGAGAGTTTTCCAAGTGCTAAGGAGACACCAACTTAAACTAAACCCCGAAAAGTGCTCTTTTGGGGTCCAAGCAGGAAAGTTTTTGGGGTTTATGTTGACCGAGCGGGGGATTGAAGCCAACTTGAAGAAGTGCCAAGCGATCATCAATATGAGAAGCCCACGAACAATCAAGGAGGTGCAACAACTAGCTGGGAGGATCACGACGCTCTCACGATTCCTATCCCGGTCAGCGGAGAGAGTCGTACCTATTTTCAATACTCTCAAAAAGGGAGACTCATTTTCGTGGATGTCAAAGAGTGAGGAATCCTTTTTAAGGCTGAAGATACTACTAGCAACCCCTCCAATCTTGATGAAGCTGACACCCGAGCTCCCTCTATTAGTGTACGTGTCAGTGGCAGAGGACGTCATAAGTGCGGCGATAATACAGGAAAGGGAGGGGAAACAACAGTCGGTATACTTCATATGCAAGGTCCTCCAAGACGCGGAGAGGAGGTACCAGAGAATAGAGAAGACAGCCTTTACCTTAGTGATCGCATCTAGGAGGCTTCGCCCCTACTTCTAGGGGTACCCGGTGATCGTACGAATGGACCTACCAGTCAAGCAGGTACTGAGGAAGCCAGACTTAGCCAGATGAATGGTTTCATGGAACGTCCAGCTCTCCAAATTTGATATATCCTACGAGAGCAGAGGCCATATAAAGGCCCAAGCATTGACCGACTTCATCATAGAAATGACAACAGGAAGCTTGGAGGATGAGGAGGATAACGGATGGTTCCTTTTGGTGGATAGGGCATCCAACCAGATGGGAAGCGGAGCCAAAGTGATATTAGAAGGGCCAAATGGAGTGTTGATTGAACAATCACTCCACTTTGAATTCAAGGCCAACAATAACCAAGCTGAGTATAAGGCATTACTAGCTGGGATGAGACTCGCTAAGGAGCTAGAGGCTAAAACCTTAACCGCCAAGATTGACTCGAAGTTGGTTACTAGATAGGTGAATGGGGAGTACCAAGTTACGGATCCTCAGCTGATGAAGTACCTTGAGTGAGCAATCAGGATGGCAGCCACCTTCGAGAAGTTTACACTCCACCATGTACCCAAAGAGCAGAACAAGAGAGTTGATCAGTTGTCAAAGCTCGCCACCTCCTAGAAAAGAGGATTGCAGAGGTCTGTCATCCACGAAAGCGTCGGCTGACCGACTATTGAAGAACCAGATGTTGGTTGCGTGGAAGAGCAGAGGACGTGGATGAGCCCTCTAGTAGCATACCTAAGGGACGAGCGACTACCAGAGGACTCGACCGAGGCCAAAAGGTTAGTTAGAGATGCAGGCAGGTACATTATCATCAGAGAGAATTGTATAGGCGAGGCTTCTCCTTCTTGCTGCTCCAATGCGTCGAAGGAGAAGAAGCGCGTTATGTGGTCAAGGAGGTTCACAAAGGGGTAAGCGGAACCCATATAGGCGACTGAGCACTGGCCAACAAGATTGTCAGGGTCGATTACTATTGGCCAACATTGAAAAGCGATTACATGGACTACATGAAGAGGTGTGACAAATGCTAGAGATTCACAGAGATCAGCACTACACCACTAGAGCAACTGCACTCCATTACCTCCCCGTGGCCCTATGACAAATGGGGGGTAGCCATCCTGGGACCATTCCCACCTGCTCCAGGTCAAGTGAAGTATTTGATTGTAGCGGTAGATTACTTCACCAAGTGGATAGAGGCCGAGCCCGTGGCCACAATATTGACAGAAAGAATTAAACGTTTTTATTAGAAGAAAATAATATGTCGTTTCGGCCTCCCAGCCGAGATAGTGTCTGACAATGGGACACAATTCGCATCCTGGTCGATCACGAGTTTCTACGCCCAATTGAAGATAAAATAATGATTCACGTCGGTCAAGCACCCCTAGTCAAATGGACAAGCTGAGGCTGCGAACAAGGTCATCTTGAGAGGGCTACGGAGATGACTTGAAGAGGCGAAGGGCAGGTGGGCCGAGGAACTTCCCCAACTCCTCTAGTCTTACCACACGACCCCCCACTCCTCCACCAACGAGACACCCTTCTGCCTAACCTTTGACATAGAGGCAGTCATCTTGGTTGAAATTGGAGATCCCTCACAGCGAACAGCTTTGTTCCAACCGACCGAGAATGAAGATGAGATAAGGGTAAACCTGGACCTATTGCAGGAAGCGTGCGAAGTGGCACAAGTAAAGGAGTACACCGCCAAAGCTCGAGCTTCCAGGTGCTAAAGACGAAAACTAGCCCCAAGGCGGTTCCAACCTCACAATCCGGGTCTTGAGAAAATAACAAGGATGATCGAGAGCAACAAGCTTACCCCAATCTAGGAGGGCCCCTTCAAGATAATCGAGGAAGCAGGCAGGGGAGCATACCGCCTAGAGCACCTCGACGGTAAGAGAATTTCCCAGACCTGGAACGCCTTAAGCATCTGATTATATCATAGCTAAAGCTAGGTATATCGCAAATGTATCAAAAAAATTGATTTTTCTTTACTAATCCAATACAATGAGAACGTGTTTTCAACAAAACAGCAAAGGCAAAAGACCGGTGAGGTCGGCCGAAGAGGTCCCCTCCAAGCACGAAGGCAAAAGACCTACGAAGTTGGCCGAAGAAGAGGTCCCTCCTAGGCAAAAGACCTACGAGGTCAGCCGAAGAGGTCCCCTCCAGGCACAAAGGAGAAAGACTTGCGGAGTCGTTCAAAGAGGTCCTTTCCAAGCAAAAGACTTGTGAGGTTAGCCAAAGAGGTCCCCTCTAGGCACAAAGGCGAAAGACCTGCGGAGTCGGCTAAAGAGGTCCCATCTAGCACGAAGGAGAAAGACTTGCGAAGTCAGTTGAAGAGGTTCCTTCCAAGCAAAGGACCTGCAAGGTCGACCAAAGAGGTCCCCTCTAAGCACAAAGGAGAAAGATCTGCAAAGTCGGCCGAAAAGGTCCGTTCCAGGAAAAAGACCTACAAGGTCAATCGAAGAAGTCCCCTCCAGGCACGAAGGAGAAAGACCTATGGAGTGGGTTGAAGAGGTCCATTCTAGGAAAAAGACCTGTGAGGTCGATCGAAGAGGTCCCCTCCAAGCACGAAGGAGAAAGACCTGCAGAGTCGACTGAAGAAGTCCCTCCCAGGCAAAAGACCTGAGAATTTGGCCGAAGACATCCCTTCCAAGCACAAAGATTAAAGACCTACGAAGATGGCCGAAAAGGTCCCTTTCAGGTGCGAAAGAAAAAGACCTGAGAGGGCGGTCGTAAGGTTCCCTCTAGGCAAGAAACGATCAATTAAAGACCTGCGAGCGGCTAATCGTTAGACCCTCCCAAGTGAGATCACAACTTTGACAGAATAATTCAGAAGCCAAATTCTAAGGGCAAAGCGCCAAAGTCTCAGAAAGACCCGGCCAACAACAAAAGGGTGGGGGGAGTCAACTCCTAAAGAAAGACAATCCAAATTCAGGAAGAGCCTGGCCGCGAAACTTCATTATCAACCAAAGCGTCCAAATTCGGGAAGAACTCGATTGTGAAACTTCAATAACAACCAAAGCATCAAGTCCTAAGGTGCTAAAGTGGAAAAGCATCGATCCTAACACTCGACACGTAATAGCGAAAGCTTAACACAAGCGTAACAACGAGTAAACACGTTTCGAAGGAAATACAATGCAAGCTCAACACAAGCGCGACAATGAGTAACCATGTTTCAAAGGAAATATATAAATATATTAACACGCAAAGCAATAAACCAAGAAAACCAAGGGTAAATTGTGCATGAAACCCAAAAGAGGGCTAAGTTAAAACAAACCAAAAGGCAAATTGTTCAAGGCACCAAAAAAGGGCTAAGATCCTAAAAAAAAAACAATGAAAAATATCTTAAAACTGTTCTTGTAGGGACACAAGAGGAATCAGTCGGTGGCTAGAGGATCGATCTCAACATCAATTAGCTTCCCATCCCCACCTCCTTGAAGGGGCTAGTCGTAGAGGTATCCACGTTAGGATGAAGGAAGGTTATTTGACTCAGAGCATGGGCAAATCCTTCCTCGAACTGCTCAGCAATCGCGAACCCACGCTCGTCCAACAACACATCCTTCTCCGCCAACAGGCGATCCTGAGCTTCAATCTTTGCCTTCAACCGAGATATCTCTCCATCAACAGACATCTTGGCCGATGCCATGGCTTCCTTCTCTTTCTGAAGATTTTCCATTTGAGCGCGGAAGTAGTCTCGGGAGTTCTCTAGATCCACCTGCGCCAACCTCAACTCTTTAACCTCTACCACCGCCCGGTCCAAATCACCTTGTAGATTGGTTGTCACGTAGCGATAATTATTGATCTTCAGTTGGGAGTCGGTGTATTCAGCACTCAATTTCACCAAGGCGTCGTGGGCTTTCTAGTTCTTCACCAAAAAGGCATCCTGGTGAGCCGCCAGATCACCAAACTCTT
Organism: Mucuna pruriens; assembly: GCA_025330945.1. Classification (NCBI taxonomy): domain Eukaryota; kingdom Viridiplantae; phylum Streptophyta; class Magnoliopsida; order Fabales; family Fabaceae; genus Mucuna; species Mucuna pruriens. The sequence continues at coordinate 797,377 of JAENHJ010000157.1, forward strand.
TCTCCATCACCCTGGCAAAGACAAGTGTATAGTTGCCATACCTTTGGAGCACCTCGAAGGACTTGGGAAGCCCTATCTCCTTCGCCTTCTTTTGGTCACTAGGGCAACCTAAACACTTGTCGACCACTTCGCCAACTAGGTACTGAGGATTGAAGATTGAGAGGCTCGGAGGATGGCTCATCATGACCCTGACCCAAGAGTCATCCACCTCCAACCGACAGACACCTGCGAGAGCAGAAAAATTGAAGTCAACACCACCCTCGACCATAGGCGCCCATTTGGAAAGCCTTTCTTTGTTGCGAAGTGCTCCCTCCTCGGCAACCCACTTGGCAAAGCCACCAACCTCCTCAATCGTGGGTGGGGAGGACTCACCAGCAGGCTCCAAAACGACCACTGGCACTATTGAAGCCTCCTCCTCAACCAGTCGGGCGACCGATAGCGGCGAAGCTTCAGCGACACCTGGAGTCATAGAGTAGGAGGAACGTGCCTTCATGGCAGCGATATCCTTGATGGAATAGCCTGCACAAGGTAACACATATTTAGTAAGTAAAAAACAGGCTAAGTAAAGCACCCTTAGCGAAAATAAGCTTGAAATAAGAGAGCGTGGGCAGCCGATCGAGCTCAGTGATAAACTCCTTTTCCCAGCTCTCCAGTTGATCCTTGCCAACAGTGATCGAGATGGCCGGCTAATCGCTCCAATATAAGGGGAAAAGAGGCTCCCCCGAATCACCAAAGAGCAAGTTTTGCCCAGTCCTCCCAACTGCTACCCAGAAGAAGTGATCCTTGAACTGTTTGTAGCTCTCGCAAAAGGGTTTCATGAGTTTACGTTTGGGTCGGCTGCTTAGCGATGTCCAACCCACCTTGTCCGCCCACCATAGTGAGAAGAACCAAAAGAAGATGCTGAGCAAAGGCTCCCATCCCATGTCCTCGCACAGGAGTTCAAACGCCCGTAGAAATGCCTAGCTATTAGGGTGGAGTTGAGTGGGATCCATGTCCAAAGCCCGTAGAGTCGCCTGCTCGAACTTGGTAAAGGGTAGTCGGATACCCAGTTTTGAGAATAGAGTCCCGTAGAGGAAAAAGAAGGGCTCCTCTGTCTCAACTGCCCATTCGTAGACAATTTCGTCTGATCTATAAGGAAGGACCTCCACTGACCAAGGGCCCCGTTAGCATATAGCATCGGCCATCCCTACTAGAGAGTTTGGGCTTGTGCAAACATAATGGACCTCAGAGACCCCTGGGTCAATCCACGAGGGCAACCCTTCGGAGTCACTCTCTTGTGCCTCTCAGAACAGTATCGTGAAGGGGAACTCCTCTTCTACTGCAAGAGTAGCAAAGTGCTAAGTCTCATCCCCCTGCACAGAGGAGCCACAGGGATTGAAGGAACCAGATGACCTGCTGGATTGGCTCCCTACGAACAAAATGCAAGGGTCAATCAGGAGACTCGAGCTGAATGGGAAATACCCCGACCCAAGAAAAAACAAAAAACAAACAGATAACCACTAGACACACCAAAAAATAGCACCAGAATAGTTTGCAATAAGAAAAAGAAACTGAAGGTTACCTCCACGTCTAGCCATTAAAGATGCAGAAGAGGTGCTGAAAAATGATGGTCGTAGGAGAACTCGAATACAGCAAGAACTGAGGCAAGTGAAGAGCAAGAAAGGGCAAGAGTCTTTTCAAAATGCAAAGATAGAGCGAAAGAGAACAGTGAAATGTTTTTAAGGTAAGGAAACCAAGGGTTTCGAATAAATCATTTAAGGCAAAATAACCACTAAAGGAAACGTGTGAAGACATGTCTTAAATGGTAATGATTAGCAGTTACCAAAAACAAGGGCAAAATATTTAAGAGAAGTGCAGAAATCAAGCATCGACGACCGGCCAAGAGACAAGCAAGCTTCTAGGCTCTCGACCCAAAGCTTGAGGGCTGTAGCCAGCCACTTGGCCCAGACCCACTACCCTTGCACCTCAGCCCAACAAGACCCAAAAAAGAAGGAACCTTCAGCCAGCGATAGGAAACATATAGGTCCAATAAGCCAACGTACCCTTGGAGGCCCATCACACATAGAGGAGGTTCCCAAGGTAGTTACGAGTTAGTTGCTAGACGGTTATGAGGCTGCTTGCCTGGAAAGTAACTCTCATATCAGCCCTACAATATATAAATACCCTCAGTGACCTTAATCCCAAGGTTGATACAGAAAAATACTCTTCACAAGCAACTACCAGCTACCTACTTGTACTCTCAAACGAGAACAATATATATATTCCTTATATAAACAAAAAAAATGTTATTGTGCTCATATCAAATATAAGCATATCTCAACCTACTAATATATTATCTCTAAAATATCATTCATTTATTATAAGTCATGTTTTTAATTATTCTATTTTATTTTTAGTTTAAATATATTTTAAGTCCCAACAAATATGATCATGTTTCTTACAAAAATTTTTGTTCTTTTTAAATTTTTGACATTTACTCGGTGTTGTTTTAGTCATTATCACTAACTATAATTAGTTTAGTACTGACATGATTATTATAATAAATAATATTAATTAAGATAATTAAAGTAATGATTGTTTTTTATCAAGATAATTAAATTACTAATATGTACCTAATTCAATTAAGTCATGTATTTATTATTTTATATAAATAAGGTAGTTGTATATGATTTATTTTTTTAACTTATTTTTTAATATATTATGAAGAGTGATTTTATTGTTTTTAATATTATTCTTACTTTTTATTCACTAATTTAATTTTTTAATTGTCATACCCCAAATCGGTCCGGCCCAGGTTAACATGGGCCAAAACCCAGAGTCAACCCCAGAGTCAACCCCAAAGTCAACCCCGAGTCAACCCGGACCTCCACCTTGACCCAATCAAACCTAAACCAAATCCTCAGGAGAATCTCAGTAGAGACCGAAGTCAACGATTTTTCCAGTACCGTATCGGAATCTTAACCCATAGGATCCTCGGGAGAATCTCGGTAGAGACCGAGTCAACGAAGTTTTCCCATCCGTATCGAATCTCAACCAACCCGGATCCTCGGGAGAATCTCGGTAGACCGAGTCCATGAGCCTTCAATCCTTATCGGAATCTCAACCATTCGAATCCATATCGGATCTCAACTAAGACCAAGTGAATCTAGCCAAAGCCACACCTCAACCACCCAAGATATTAGGAACCTCAACCACCCACGATTTCGGTTATCAAACGATAATAACCTCTGGCCCAAGGGAAGTCACAACCCAAGCCTATATAAACCCTTGCCCACGAAGTGAGAAAGGGAGGAAGAAATCGCAAGAAAGGCAAAAGAAAGGAGGAAAAAGCCCCTAATCGCTAAAGATAGGAAGAAGCGCCCCAAGTCAGGACGAAGAGGCAAGTCGGAAGTATCGATCTACGAGCGAGGCTCGCCCACTCACTTCGGCGTCCAGGTTGGTCGACTTCCCTTTCTCCTCTTAATTAGCTTAATATAATTTCGTACTACCAAGCATGATCCTCCCCGAACCCCACCTAGCCTGATATACGGCCGACTCCAGAATGGAAACTGAACCCGGTCCAAGGCGAGTATGTCTCGGCTTCGAATCCCCTGAAAACACGACTCGGCAAAAATATGACGAGATCCAATGCAACCTAACCCTTACCTACCTAGAAACCAGAACTATGTAGACTTTGAACCCCTGCGGTAGAAGTACGTAGGCCTAGGCACACCTCTATCAAGTCAATGACCCCACACCCCACAACCTTAGGTCCTAAATGTAAGAACCCAAGGATGTCACCCATATACAAACGCTATCCCTCTCCCATATGGCTAACCAAGGGCAACTATCAGTGATAGACATGCTTAAGGGGCCCTGTGCACCACTGCGTGTAACCAACTCCAGAATCCCATAACTCTGACGACCAGGACCTGCCTTTCCTTAGGTTTCCTAGGTTCGAGGAAAAACGTGGTGGCGACTCAGGACAGCCCAGAGGCACTCGGTTGACATAGGTGAAAGAGTCGGTCATCCGTCGTGACCTCGGTTGCGACGGATGGCGACTCCAGGAATCCATAGAGAGTTGAGCCCTATTAGTTTAGCCTTGCCGGGGAGGGAGATGCTTGCGATGTTATATCTTGCATGATTTTAGCTTTATTCGTCTTTAAATGCATGTGCATGGAATCATAGGATAGATGACCATTATTGCTTCTATTATTCTTTATTTGTGGGGGCGGGTGCACGTGGGGGCGATCTTCAAAAAAAAAAAAACGGGGGTCGGAGAGCAAATATATCCATGAGCGCAGATCCTATTCCCGGACCCGAGAGCTAGGGAGTGCGGGGCGTGTAGCGGTACCCCTCTTGGAGATTTCTCTGTCATGCGGTGACCGTGATAGTCCCTTTGGGGCTGATGACCTGGGGGAGCCAGCAACATCTGGGAATTGATCACGATCGTCTTTGGAAACCTCGGGAGTCCATGGACCAGGAGCCTAATGGTGAGGAAGTAGAAATTCAAATGGTGAGAACCTTGGGGGATCCTCCAAAAAAAAACTCAAACCTTAACTAAAGTCAATCAATTAGAACCTTAGTCCGAGTCGGGAACCTCAGTCGGATAAACCTCAGCCCGAGTCGTAAACCCTAGTCCAGTCTAGCCAAACCCAATCCGAGTCATAAAACTCAGACCTAGTCAACCAACTAAACCTTAGTTCGAGACCAGGACCAAGACAATCAATTGAACCTTAGCCCGAGTCATGAATCTTAGTCGATTGAACCTTAGCCCGAGTCGTAAACCTTAGTCCAAGCTAACTAAACCCTAATCCGAGTCGTACAACTTAGTCCAGTCTAGCCAAACCCTAATCCGAGTCATAAAACTTAGACCTAGTCTGCCAACTAAACCTTAGTCCGAGTCATAAACCTTATACCAAGTCAATCAGCTAAACCTTAGCCTTAGTCGGTTGAACCTTAGCCCGAGTCATAAACCCTAGTCCAAGCTAACCACACCTAATCAAGTCGTACAACTTAGTCCAGTCTAGCCAAACCCTAATCCGAAGTCATAAAACTTAGACCTAGTCTGCCAACTAAACCTTAGTCGAGTCATAAACCTTAGACCAAGTCAATTAGCTAAACCTTAGTCCGAGTCATGAGCCTTAGTCAGTTAGGTAAAACTTAGTCAGGAGTCCTTAAGCAGGGTCCCTAGCCCAAAAACTCAGTCGGCCGTCAAGTCCCTCGGCCCGAAGTCGGATCTGAGTCAGACTGAACCTAAGCCAAAACCAAACCTATGTCCAAGTCAGATCGAACCTATATCGGACTAAGCCTAAATCTAAATCTAACCGCCAAGTCTACTCGGCAGAATCCTAAACTCAAGTCAAACCAAACCTGGGTAAACAGGATCTAAGCCCCAAAGCCGAGTCGAATCATACCCACCAAAACCTTAGCAACCGAACTGTCCCCATGGCAGAACCCTAAGCCCGCACAAGTCGGCCTTGACTAACAGCGGGACTTCCAGAAAAATGGTAACAGACACATCCTCAGCAGTAGGATATCCGTCCAAGTTCGAGTGCTAGGAACTACACACCCTCCGCAACCTTGGCAGCCATCTGAAAGGGCAATGGCGTCACGAGCTTCGAGAAGGTACATGGCAATCTCTTACACCTCTTGGATATTGAAACCCAAGCCGAAGCCCTAGAAGCCCAGTGCGGTACTATGACGCACTTGTGGCGGATGTTTCACCTCAAAGAACTTCAGATAGCCCCCACAATAGAAGAGTATGAACGCCTCCTTGGCCTACCCTGGAAGAAGGAACGTTATATTTCCACCAAGAAGCGGCCCGTCACAGGGGGCGCCATAGTCCGCCCTATTAAAAAGTTCTGAAAGCAGATCTGGTCCCAATCATAAAGAAACGCTATGGCATGAAGGTCTCCCAGGACCTACCTAGAACAAAGGCTTGAACATCTCCGACTAGTAAAAAGATTGGCCCACCTTCATCAACACTCTAGGACTGTTAATTTATGGGATCTTCCTATTCCATAAAAGAAAACCATGTGGGCCGTCCAGCCATGGAAGTATTCACGGCGGAAGAAACAAGTGGGGAAAAACCCCACCATGGCAGTCCTAGCACACATACTACTCTCTCCATCAATGTTTAACGAAACAGAGGCGAGGAGTCTTAAAGGGGCTGCCCCCTCTTATACCTTTGGATAACCTCCCATCTCTTCAGTGCAAACACGCACCCTTTGCCCCATAGAAAATTTCAAATGGTGTTGGGTGCCTCCATGAATAATGAAGAATGGGCTCAAAGGCTCGAAAAAAGCAACCGAAAAGATCCATCCGTTGGTACCTACCATGGAATGAAAGGCAACACGTCATCATCAAATGTGAAGGTTACCCAAGCGTGCCTTTACTAGAAACGCAAGGGCAATCAATTACAACCAGGCTGGCAAAATCCGACAGCAAAGGCTACCCAATAATAGTCCCACCATCGAAAAGGCCATGACTCCGCTTCGTACTACGGGGGCCGAGGTACAAGAAGGGGTCCACCATCGGAAAATTCGGCGTGCACGGAACAATCCAACCAGAGGGAACTTGAGGAAAAACTCCGAAGGCTGAGGCCTCGATCATCTGCTTGATGGGTAGAAAAAGCGAGCCAAAGAACTCAAACTCCCTTGGGACAAGAGTCTATCTCGGGATCCCGGCACCCGGTAGATGCGAAGTCGGGGAAACCCTCGAAGTTGAAAAGCTCAAAAGATCCCTAGATCGGACAAAGGCCGAAAGGGCAGCTGAGGCGAAAAGCTTCGAGGAGGCGCAGAGGAGGTCTACCACGAAAGACATGTAAATGGCGAAATCACAAAAAGGCCCAGGGGTAGAGCACGAGGCTCGATTAAAGGTCCGGATTGCCTTAGAGCTGCCGATCAAGCAATGTGCACAAGAAAGGCCGAGCGTGACCAAGTAACCAAAGACAAAGGGCGGCTCGAGAAGGCACTTCTAGAGGCACGCGAGAAAGAAGCCGAACAACAGAAGCAACTCCACCGACTCAAAGGAAATTGTCCATTCTAGAAGAAGAACTCACAAGGGCCAACCTCTCGAAAGAGCTCTGAAAGAGCAAGAAAGGAAAATCCTATCGGAAGCAGTCAAACCAGCTCAAAGGCAGAGGCGGAAGAAGCCCGACTCAAGGAAAGCGATCAGAGCCTCAAACAAAACAGCAGAAGGGTGGAAGCAACGATGTAAAGATATAGCCGACAGCAAAGAAGAACAAGTAAATCTTGACCCACGGCAGAAGTTGCCTCCTGGAAAGATAAATTCCTCAAACTAGCAAGCCTAGCCAACTTGGCACTAAAGGACATACCAGAGGTCTCAAGCAGCAGAGGGCATGGCCGACTTCATGAAGTTACCAAGGGAAATAACGGGATTCCTAGGTCTTTGTAGGGAATTATATGATCAGCTAAGGGCTTGGACCCCCTGGCCCTGATTAGATTAGGCCACATACTATTTTGGGAACTGCTTATGTGTTTTGACGATTCCATTTTTGAATAAAACCTTTAATTGGACATCTTTGCATGTATATACTGCTTTCCTCTTTTTCGCTAAAATTTCCCTCCCCCCTTCCCGACATCAGGTCAACTCGTTACCCGACCACGATCTTGCACTAGAGCCATTACGCCACATGGAGCAAGCAATAGGCGAGCTAGAACAGCAGAATATTGAGACTAGGCGGAGGTCGGCCAAATAAAGGGAGAACATGGGAGAGATAAAAGAACATTTGAATAGGGTGTTCGGAGCTTCTCAGAAATGTACCTCCACCCGCTCCGTCGATACTATAAGGGCGCCTCCAACGCCACCGAGGGAACAGCGTACCCAGGGCTTCACCCGCAATATGGGATGCCCTAGGATGGAACACACCAGTGACACTCCAGCATTGGAAGAACCCAAAGCAGGACGACCCTCATTTCGAGGTCACGGCCTCGCACATTACCCCTATTCCTCGGCCCCTGCGAGGGATCACCCTTAGGCCTTTCGAGGCTACCCCTGTCAGGGACGAGAAGATTAGTTCCCTGGAACAACGGGTCCGACTCATTGAGGGCAGGGGGCCCCGGCCTAGATGCGGCAGACCTGTCTAATGCGATGTGGTCCTCGGTAGACTTCAAAACCCCTAAGTTTGAGAAATATAAGGAAGTTCACATACCGGGTACATCTGGCCATGTCTTCTTAGAAAAGATGGCAGCCTCGTCCATACGATAAGATCCTGGTACATTGCTTCCAAGATAGCCTCACTTTGGTCCCGCCCCTAACATGAATGCGTTAACCTAGAGAGGACAAGTAAAAACTGGAGAGGATCTCGCGGAGGCGTTCATCATGATCTGGTATAACGAGGACATGGCACGGACGATCCGTCTCGGAACACAATCGAAACCCGACTCCGAAGGATTCAAAGACTATACTGCGATGGCGTGAGCTGGCGGCACAAGTCAAACCCCCTTTATGAGAGAAGGAAATGGTCTATGTTCATGAAACATGGCCCTTCTACGATAAAAGCGTGGGAAGTGTCGCCTCCGACTTTCGGACTTAGTGGCCGTAGGGGAGCCGAATCGAGATAGGAATCAAGCGGGGAAATTCACCAACACCCCCACCAACTCACCAAGAAGGTTCCACTGAAAAGAAGAAAGGGAAGCCAATGCCGTATCAGGCGGAGGACCAAACACTACACAATAACCCTCGGTCCTTCGGGGATCATCATTTCTCCCGATTACCTCGAACTCAGGTAGGGATTCAGGAGGCCTAAGCAAGATCCCGGGACAAATCGCCTCGGGAGAAACTTTACCCCCATACCAATGTCATACAGCGGCCCTCCTCCACCAACTACTCCAAAAAGCAGATGATCTCAACCGTGCCTTCACGGCCCTCAGAACCCCGTACCCTCGAAATTACAACCCAACTGCCAAATCTGCGAATACCACGAGGAGGTCAGGCCACGCCACGGAGAACTGTTGGGCTTTCAAACACAAAGTACAAGACCTCTGGAACAAGGGTGGCTCAAGTTAGAAGCAAACAAGCCCAATGTAAAGTACCAACCCTCTCCCGCTACGAGGGGGCATCAATCAACGCCTTAGACCACGCGCCGTCAAGGAGGCGGGAAGCAGACCATACCCCAAGTCGCGGTGATAGGGCGGGGAACCCCCAAGAAAACCCGTCATCATTTACTACGATCCGATACAAATGACAAGCCCCTTCCCCTCACTATCAATATCACGCCTCGGCCAACTTATCGAATAACCATCTTTGTACCTTGGTTATCTGAGCCAGCACCTCAGAAATGGAACCCATGAGAAGTCATCAACATAGCCGAGGAAGGAGGCCTCACAGAAGCGGGACGCATCTACACACCGGAGGCTCTCGAGGCCTGAAACCTTCAAATGTACCCGTCCGACACCAGAAAAAGAGGGCCGAAGAATTCTGAGGATCATAAGGCGTAGCGAGCATCGGCTCCTCGACCAAATGAACAAAACCCCGACACGAATCTCACTCCTGTCCTGTTACTTCATTCGGAGGCCCACCGTAACCTCCTCCGAAGGTCCTACGGGAAGGCTCACGTGGCTCATAACATAACTACTGAAAGATTCGGCACTTTGGTTAATAACATCACCAGCAAAGGCCACCTAACCTTTTCGAGGATGAGATACCCAAAAGAAGGAAAAGGGCCCAACCAGCCACTTCACATCTCGGTAAAATGTGGGGGTTACATGATCGCTAAGTCCTGGTAGATAACAGGTCCTCCTAAATGTCCTCCCCAAGACAACATTGGACAAACTCGTTTCAAGCTTATTTCAATTAAAAGCTAGCTCCATAATAGTAATGGAAGTTCGATGGATCAAAGCGAGAAGTCATGGGGAGATCTCTTACCCTTCCTCATTGGGCCAGTCTTGTTCAACATTGACTTCAAGTCATGGACATCCGCCCGCCCTATAGCTGCCTCCTGAAGCGCCTTGGATACTGCCCGCTGGCCAGCTGTTCCATCTTCCCTCCACCAACAGGTGAAATTCATCGTTGATCATCGCATCATCGCGTCACTGGGGAAAAAGAGCTCGTAATCACCCTCCCGCCCCCGAAGAATATATTGAAGGGGCAGAAGCCCTTGAAACCTCCCTGCAGTCATTAGAGATCGATAGTGGACAGGGACCGGGGAGACGCATATCCCCTCAAGAAATGCCCTACAAATCATGATCAGGAAGGATATCGGCCCAGGCAAAGGTTAGGCCCCAACTAACAGGCACACCTACCCCAATCGGATAGCGGAAAATCGGGCGATATGGAATAGGATACGGGCAAGCGACACTCGAAACACTCGAGGACCCTCTTCCGTGCGGGGAAGCGTGTCGGCAATCGTAGAAGAACACGAAGACCAAGCACCTTGGTACAGACTCACAGGCAGAACTCATGGCCTGGACTGAGGAGGAACTACTAGATCTAGACTGATGGAAATGTAATTTGGTTTGATGTCTTTTTGCTTTCTTTTCATATCATTCTTGTCAAAACCATCGAACTTTCCAAATAAATTTTAGCATGTCTTCATTTCCGTTCCTTTCTTCTTCCCTCCCTTTCACGCTAAAAATCTTCTCTAAAAAAACCAAAAACAGCAATTCGCGCCTAGGAAGCGAAAGAACTTGACTGCACTGACACACCGAGGCGAGGACATCGGCGCTGGCTTGAAAACCTAGAAGAGATAGGCGGGGCTGGCTAGGGAAAAACCAAGATTCGAGGCCCAGTAAAGGATCTCGGCGTGAGCCCCAGAAAGAGATAGGCGGTAAGGAAATCCGCATAAGCGAGCAAATACCCCAGACATCAAGACCAAACTCCTCGAACTCCTAGAAGAATACGCAGACATCTTCGCTTGGTCATACCAAGACATGCCCGGCCTAGACCGGCCAGTTGTTGAACATCGGTGCCCTGCACGGGGAGTTACTCCGATCAGGCAACAACTACGGGAGGATGAGACCGAGGTAGCCCCGAGATCAAGGAGGAAGTAGAGAAACAATGGAATCACGGGGGTTCCTCATGATAGCCACTATCCTAAATTGGTGGCCAACATAATGCCAGATACCTAAAAAAGATGGAAAATGCACGCATGTGTGTGGATTATAGGGACCTAAACAAAGCCAGCCCCAAAGATAACTTCCACTACCTCACATTGACATCCTCGTCGACAATCTGGCCCAACACGCCTTCTTTTCATTCATGGGCCCGGGTTCTCGAGGCTACAACCAAATTATGATGCTCCCGGAAGACCAAGAAAAGACTTCGTTCATCACGCTATGGGGGACTTCTGCTACAAGGTAATGCCCTTCGGACTTAAGAGGCAGGCGCAACATACCAACGAGCCATGGTAGCCCTATTTCACGACATGATGCACAAAGAAATTGAAGTTTCGTGGACGATATGATCGCAAAGTCAAAAACAATCGAGCAACATATAGAGGACTTACAGAAAGCTCTTCATCGGACTCATGATACAAACTTTGGTTGAACCCCGCCAAATGCACAACCGGATAAAACAGGCAAGTTGCTCGGTTTCGTAGTCAATGAAAGGCGGTATCAAGGTAGGCAGGACAAAGTGAGGGCCATTGAAATGCCACCCCCTAAAAGCGGAAGCAGAAGTCGGGGGGCTTCGGGGGACGAGTAAATTTCATATCCGTTTCATTTCCCAGTTAACTTGACCCACAGCCCCTATCTTCAAACTCTTGCCGAAAAAGCAAAAGAAGGAATGGGACACAGAATGCGAGAAGCTTCGAGAAAAATCAAGCGCTACCTAGAAACTCCCCAGTATCGTACCACCCAGCATGGGGCGACCTCTAATGTACCTGTTTGTATTAGAAGAATCCATGGCGGTATGCTAGGTCGTGAATGCCGCCCGGAAAAAAGCACGCCATCTCTACTTGAGCAAAAAAGTTTACCCATTTGCGAGACAAGGTATTCAAAGACTTTCGAGCGGACTTGCTGTGCCCTCGTTTGGGTATGAAAGACTCAGACCATACATGATGGCCCACGACTTGGTTAGTGGCCAGAAAAGCTTGAACCCGGTCAAATACATCTTGAAAAGCCCGCCCTCACTGGGACGAATCGCACGTTGGCAAATGGCCTATCCGAATCGACATTCTTTACGTAAACCAAACAGCCCGTCAAAGGGGCGCCTAGCCGACCAACAGCTTACCACCCCTCGAAACGGAACCATGGAGCCATGAATTCCCAGACGAGCATCTCATAGCAGCCCTTTCGATGGAATCGGGACCAACATGGCGACGAATGGACAATGTGGTTCGGCCAGACCTCTAATATCGTTGGGAATGGGATCGGGCCGTTCTAATTTCGCCAAACAACCGGTGTTTCCCTTCATTTGCTAAGTTAGGCTTTATTTGTACCAACAACATGGCCGAATCTGAAGCATGCACTATGGGACTTTAATGGCCCTAGACCACCAAGTAAAAAAACTTAGGGTTTTCGGAGACTCGGCACTAGTTATCTACCAACTCAGTGGAGAATGGGAGACGAGGGATGTCAAGTTGATCCCATACTATGACTATGCAAAGCGAAATTATGTCGGCATTCGAGGCGATCACTTTCACCCGTCGCCCTTGAAGAGAATCAAGCGGCGAGGCGCCGCCACCTTATCCGCCATGATGCGGATAAGCGAGGGACGAAATGGTGATCCAGGTCCGATAACAGCCACAAACCACATATTGCCAATATCTTTCTCAAGAAGCAGCAATGTCGAATGACGGAACCGTGGTATCAACATAAAAGTACCTCGAGGCGGCAAATATCAGGGGCGCCCAGAACGACAAACGAACTGCGGCGCGGCTTCTAACTTCACGCTAAAGCGGGACCACGCTCTACAAAAGAAACTCCGATATGACACTTCTCATTGCGTGAGGCGAGGCGAAGCTAAGCAAATTCTCGAGGAAATACACGGGGAATATTCGCACCGAGACGGACATGCCCACTTTGATTTGAATACTCCGAGGCGAGGTTACTCTTGGACCCGGATGGAGGCGGTGCTACCAACACGTCCAGAAAATGCGAAAATGCCAAATATCGCCAACCGCCTCAACGCCTGCCTCCACCTCACTTGCCTCACCGCCGTATTCTCCATGTGGGGCATCGGCGTGTCGGCATCGGGCAATTAAAAAGCATCAACGGGCACGGTTCATATTAGTAGCCATCGACTACTTCACTAAATGGGTAAAACATCCTCTATCCCTCTGTTCCACGTAAAGGCGGTATCTGGTTTATCAAGAGGACATCATATGTCGATCGGCCTCGCTCACGTCATCACGGACAATGGCACCAATCTCAACAACAAGATGATGATGGAACTTCTGCGAGCAATTCCGCATCACCCACCACAATTCCACACCTTACCGTCCCAAAATGAGCGGAGCGGTAAAGCGGCCAACAAAAATCTGAAAAAAAGATAATACAAAAGATGGTGGTCACTTACAAAGATTGTACGAGATGTTACCCACGACTACATGGATACCGTACCTCCGCATCGAACATCCATGAGAACAACCCCATACTCGCTAGTATATGGCGCGGACGATCCTACCAATAGAGGTAGAAATACCTCCCTAAGGGTACTGGCGAAGCCAAGTTTAAATGGGGAGTGGGTTCAACAACGTTTCGACCAATTAAACCTCATCGAGCGACTCCGCTTTGTGCCATGCCCAACTATACCAGCGGCGGATAAAAAGAGCGTTCGATAAGAAGGTAAAACCCGTGTCTTCAAAAAGGAGACATGGTGCTGAAAAAAGGTTCTACCCAACATCAAAGACCAAAGGGTAAATGGGGCACTAACTATGAGGGGCCATCATTGGTGAAACAGGCTTTCTCTGGAGGAGCATTGATTTTAACCAACGTCGAGGACAAGACCTAGCCCACCCCGTCAATGCAGATGCGGTTAGAATGTTCTACCCTGAAGTGTCCCGGAAGATCTGGCGATAGATGAAGACCACTTGCCGGGACGGAAGATCAGGGAAACATAGTTCAAGTAGTTTTATTTCATTTCCTAATCGGTCAGACAATAATTGTAATCTTTTCAAAATAATAAGACTCTTTCTTTTCCTTCTTCTCTCTTCTCCTTACCTTTGCTTAAGATATGCTTAAAATCATCATACATTTCTAAACATGCCTAAAGACCGTAGCTTTCAAAATCCAAAGAGGGCGTCACTCATGGCGGTATCGGTTATCACAAGACGAAGCCGGTCTCGGATCTTAAAGATCAAAACCCCTCCGCACCACCTCCCTCTCATCCTCAAACCCGCCTTCCCCAAACCGAGGTCAGAGTGGAATTACCCGTTAAAACGAGTTAGAGAACATTAGATTGTTACCCACTAAGCCAAGCCTGTGGGCGGCACGCTTATCCACCCATCTATAATCCAACAAATATCCCCTCACATCTTCAATCCCCAAGCCCTTATCATACCATTACTCTACCACAAGGCCGACTCTGAGTCAAAACCACCTTACCAACCCATACCAACTTTACTCTCATCCGAGTGTGAGAGTCAACACACACTAGACTCCAGAAACTGCCTTCCTCTCAGTCCTGAGTCACCACTTCCTTGACGAATAATGGCCAAAACCATTCACTAAAGCCAAGTTCAGAGGTCACCATTCCTTGTAGGGTTAATCCATTAGCCCATAACCTTCCCTTTCCATTAAAGTAGATTGTTTGTTTGTAACACCAGTCCCCAAGCATCGAACCTATTAACCCATTACCGTTGCCCCATGTATCACTATAAGCAAACCCCTGGTCAAGACTAATACCCCAATCCAACTAACGCCATTAATAAACAATCAACGAAGAGTGAAATAAAACAAAAAACAAAAAACACAAGGAAATGCCAAAAATCATTTCATTAATAAATAAGTTTCTTTACAATTACAAGTTCAATCAACAGGAAATCAATTTCAGTCTTGAACATCATAGCCATATCATCTGGGCCGAGATCGAAATGGGGGGCCAATAAAGCTATACGCCTAAAGGGCTTTGTTGAAACCATCTTCATGTTGTTCCTGATAGCTCCTCCAAACAAGCAACCTACCCCAAGAAGACTAGCATTCTCCTCCTTGAACTGATAGCCTCGGAGCTAAATGGCCATGACCTTAGCCTCCGCCGCCTCAAAGCCTCCCCATTCGGCAAGAGAAGCCTCACCTCACTACCCTTGACCGAGAATCAGCAAGCGTGACTTCAAATGGGAAGCCAAATTTGACCTCACGATGGAGGAGACTTTTGTCTTGACAAGGAGGACTAGCACGGCCGACAAGTTGGGCCTTCAAACCTTCACTTCAACACGGGCTTTACATCAGCCTCTCATCTTCTCGACCTCGACCACTCGGCTCTGCCTCCGAGCCTGGCTCCCGACTCCTTTCTTCGAAATGGCCTCTTTGGCCACTATCCGCTCCATGCAAAGCATACCTCCCTAAACCTCCAAAAGAGGCCATGGAGCTGGGCCATGTAAAGTAGCCACCATATCACCGCATTATCCACTCCGACCGATACTAGCAATACCCGATCATGGGAAGGTATCTTGCTAACAGGGAAAGCGGTCAGCAAAGATATCAAACCCGAGGCCCCGCCATGAGCCAATGGAAGGAGGGGCCACATATACAAGGCGGTGCCTCAAGAGGCATACCGAGCCCCGCCGTTACCACCACCTTGCCTCGAGATGGTGAAGACACGAGGAGAGAGGAAAGCAGCACTCTTCCCTTCTTAGCTGCCGCCTCCTCACCGAGGCGTAGTTAGCCTGCTGCCGCCTCCCTCGCTGCGCACTGGGCCGTCAGCTTCTAGATGAATGGGGCCGCCGAGTCCTTTCTGGCCAATCTGGCTAGTTCGCCTTTTCTCGCAGTAGCCGTCGAATGGCCTGCTATAACTCGGCATCGCTGTCAGATCGGCCTTCGATCGACTTCGGCCATGTCAATACCCTATTTCTTCAACATACCCAGCAAACCAAAAACGCAGGGACATCAGCAGACATTCTGCCAAGCAAGGCGCGCACTCGAAATGACTCAGAAGACTCACTCTTCGATGGGAGAGTAGCATCGTTGGAAGACATCCAAGAGACGATGTCCCTAAGAACTATCCCTCAAGCAGATTGTCCACAGCATCAGATCAACCTTAGCCTGTGGGAGTTGACTCTCGCCAACCCCTTAAACTTAGGGGGTTCCCGCCAACATAACGAAGAACCACGAGGGTCACTCGTAAGCGACCCACGCCACCCGCCTCGATCTTCACGAACCTACCAAGCCCTCGAGTGAGGCTGGGTAGAAGTGGTAGACCCGAGTCGGGCAAATGAGTCAGTCGAGACCACCCACGCATCGGCACTGCAAGTGCTCTTAGTGACTCGGGGAAATCAGGGGCCAGGGCAGAACCCCTCAAATGCCAAAGACTACCTAAACGCCGAATGGTGGCCAGTAGTTGGATGCGATTGAGAGGGGCTATCAAAGATCTCAAGACGCATCCGTCAAAAATATTCAAAGTGGGAGAATCACCACTAAATCCGCCAACACCGCTCGTACATAAAACGAATCGGTGCCTCCCCTTCCTTGGCGGCATCACACACGCCGTCCGCCCCCCATACAAGCACCATCTCCAAAGAAACCAAATACGGGAATCACGAACCATTTCCTATCCATCACCGCAATTCCCACCTCGAGCAGGACATCTCGATGCATCTCCAGCACATCCTTATGGACCAGAGGACCACAGAGACCTACTGAAGAGGCATAGGGGTTGATGTAACCCCTCCCACAAATATGACAGGGCATGACTTCTAAAACTCGCTAGAAGAGAGCGAAGAAGGCAGAAGAAATGAAGAGGAAGAAGAAGAAGCACGACATGAGTAGAAGAAAGTCTGTGGTACTAGTACGGAAAATGAAAGCAACGAGGAAGAAAGGAGCAATGAAAGGAGAACCATCGAGAGGAGAACAACAAGCAGAGAAAGGAAAGAAGCGAAATGTAAACGAGGAATGCTAAAACGCGCCTCAGCTCTATTAACCCTCTTCGAAAACCCCGCGATTAATAGTATGGTCGCGGCTCCATAATGGGCAATCATGGCGCCGCTCACCATCAATGCGCAAATTTCTAAAACACGAAGAGGCATGTCCGGTGAGCGTGGCCAGCTCTCCCACGCTAGCATTCTTCGCTGCCTCTAAATTCAAATCTGGAGCCATAAAAGATAAAAATAAAAATAAATAAATAAATAAAAATAAAACAAATATAAAACGAAAATATATATAATATTAAACAACGAGCCCAAAAATCTTCTGACCAAACATACGTGGTAACTAACTTCATCCCAACAACACCACGTAGGCGACACCATCCCACCAAAGACCATCGAAGTCTGCTTCTCGACTCAAATTGGCCCCCATCGTGAGGGCTCCTCTACTGCCATCCCCATGTAGTGCGCCTCCTACTCATCCCCATCGCAGCTGCCTCTACTCGGTCATCCCGCATGTGTGCTGCCTCCATTCAGCATCCCCACGTAGTGTGGTCCATCCCAGCCCATCCCCTACTGAGTCGTCCCATCCCAGCCATCTCACTGCTGGGCCGCCTTTCATCTCTACGCATCCTCGCTGCAGAGTAGATCCTCTCAATGACCCGCCTATAATCCCATATCCCATTCACCTCATAGCCTCAAAAATCGCCACCATCACAAAAATATAATAATAAACTCAAAACACTTTCAGAACCCCGAGGGTCAAGCACTGCACTGGCAGGCCTTTGGCCTGGCCGTGTACTTTTGTGAAACTTGAGTGTCAGCACATCAAATGAGCGCCTCGCCGCGACTTCATGAACTTGGTGGTAAGACCAACGATACAGGTTTGCCTCGGTCAGCTGGACTTTGTAAAACTCTGAGGGTCGGCACTGCGTGCCTTGCTTGTCGCCAGTACTTCGTAGAAACTTGAAGGCCGAGCACCAACTAGTAATACCTCGCTACTACCAAATATTCATCTAAAACATCAACCACCCCCTATCCTCACTTATCTTTATTTACGCTATCCAAGAAAAGGATTACAGCTCTGTGACCTAAATAGAGTGGGCCATCACATACCTCAAATCTCTGGGCTCCATGGGCCAAAAACCCCAGAGTCAACCCTCAGAGTCAACCACGGTCAACCTCTGACCTCCACCTCGACCCTAATCAAACCTAAAACCAAATCCTCGTGAAAATCTCTACCGAGACCGAGTCAACGATTTTCCCAGCAGATCGTAATCTTAACCGATCCCGATCCTCGTGAGAATCTCAAACTGAGACCGAGTCAACGATTTTTCCCATCCGTATCGTAATCTTAACCGATCCGGATCTCGTGAACCCTCATCCGAGACCGAGTCAACAAGTTATCCAATTCATATCGGTCATTCAACCAACCCTGATCCTCAGAGAATCTCACTGAGACCGAGTCCCACGAGCCTTTCCAACTTCATCGTAATCTCAACCGATTCGAATCCATATCCTGATCTCAACTAAGCACCAAGTTGAATCCTAGCCAAAGCCACACCTCAACCACCCAAGATATTGTGAACCTCAACCACTCCACGATTTCTGCTTATCAAACCCGAGCACAACCTCTGCCCACGAAGTCACAACCCAAGCCTATATAAAACCCTTGCCACGTAAGTAAGAAAGAGAGGAAGAAATCGCAAGAAAGGCAAAGAAAGGAGGAAAAACCGACGATCGCTAAAGATAGGAAGAAGCGCCCCAAGTCCAGATCAGAGGCAAGTCGAAGTATCGATCTACTTAACGGCTCGCCACTCACTTCGACGCCCGTGTTGATCGACTTCCTTTCTCCTCTTAATTAACTTAATATAATCTGCATTACTGCCAAGCATGATCCTCCCCCGAACCCCTCACCTAGCCTCGGACATACTGCAGACCTGCACGGAATCTACTCCCTCATCCAAGGCCGAGATATCTCTACTAATCCCCCGAAATGAGCACGACTTCAAGAAATATGACGAGATCCAATGCAACCTAACCCTTACCTACCTGAGACACTCGTGAACTACTGTAGACTTTCGAACCCTCCGGCAGCTCCCATGCACGTAGCCTGTAGGCACACTCTCTATCAAGTCAATGACCCCACACCCCACAAACCGCCACTCCTAAATGTAAGAACCTCAAGGATGTCACCCATATACAAACACTATCCTTCTCCCATATGGCTAGCCAAGGGTAACTATCGAGCGATAGACATGCCTGGGGCCCCTCAGCACTCTCGCGTGTAACCAACTCCCGAATCCATAACTCCGACGACAGCCCGCCTTTCCCCAGTTTCCCAGGTTCCGTAAAAACGCAGTGGCGACTCCGCATGCGAGGCGCACCTGGGCCGACATGTGAAGAGAGCTAGCATCTGCCGTCGACCACTAAGGTCAGCGACTAACGCATTATACATTAAACTATCAAGCATGAGTGAAGAATGGGAAAGCGGATGAGATTCTCACACTCCTCGCTATATCTATGGATGATGTACCACCTTTTACATAGCAAAAGGAGTGATAGCCTACCCAATCAAGGATCACCATCTGGAGCTGGATCAAAACCAATGTCAAGAACCCAATGGACAAAGATGCTTGGATGATGCCTGCAGAGATCTATTCTGGTACCCTTTAACGGAATGAAAAAGTGGAGGACATGATTGTTAAACGCGGGAGGATTCCTCAAACGCCCATCACGGGCGCACGGGAGGCATCAACTATAATCCTGAATCGTGCCCGGCAAGCCAGTAATTCTATGGTCCTACCCCGCTTGTGCAAGAAACTACTCCCTTTGTCATATGTAGCATTTTGGTGGAATAAAGATCTTCTAACTCATGGGGCGCAGACGACTTTGATCAGCTCAGTGTATCGTGTCATCAGCATCTTGGTGATCAGGCGGCAAAGGTTCATGCATCATTTGTTCTCAGATAGCAGTCCGTTATGTTTGGCTTCAGAGGGTTTGAGTAGTCGTAGAGAGAGTCGTTAGTTATTCACTCTCGCGGTGTATAGCCGACAGAATGGCCTATATGAGGTCGCTGAAGTTTGATTCTCAGGGTTGATTTACAAGCATACTCATGTTAGATTTTGTAGTATCTCTAAGATTGTCCTATTTTATTCCTTGAGCTTGGTTGACATCATTCTAGCCCGTGTCACTCTTCTAGGTCGCCCACAACTACCTCCATCCGTCTGGAACGTAGGTCCCGCATGGGTGCCGTAAGGATGTCTTATTGACTTGGTCTTTTTTCTTATCAATTTGGCTAGCTATTTGACATAGGAAGGAAAGCAAAATGGAATGGAGCAACACCTTATTCTGAATGCAAGGTTGTTAGAGAAAACATAAGGTACAAGACTTATGGGTAATATTAATCAACTCGATGAAAAATGGATGCAAAATGCATGCTTGCTATGCCCTTTTTATGATCGAAGTCCGATGCCTTGCAAGACAAATTTTACATGATGTCTCAAAAGAGAGTGGTTCATGGGAAGAGTAATGACTAAGGTCGAAACGATATGGAGATGAACCAAAAGCGGAAGCAACAAGGAGCCAAGGTGGTATAAACGACAACACATGGACCGAAATCGGACCGCACTCGGTCAGGTGCGGACCGCAAAGGTGCCAAAAAGAGTGAGCAATGGTGTCGAAATAGAATCGAGGCAACATTGCGGGCGTGGTGATCGAATCATAGTACGCTCATGAAAAGTTCCCCTAAGGTCCTCATAGGCCAAGCGTGACATCCTATTTCAGTTCTACGCTTGTTACGCGATCCTCACCGCGGATGTTCTCGCCTCTCGCATTTAGCCTCTGCAGCTTAGGTACTCCATTTTGTGAAGTCACCACGACAGGAAGAATATCTAAACGTGGGTGTTCATGAGTGGTCATGTTCTAGATGAGACTTTCGCAATAATCAACAGTGAGTATTCCCCGATGGCTACCACTATTCGCCTCTTACTCCCTAGGTCAGCACTCAGTTCTGCATAAGACCCCACCTCAAGGTGTGCAAATATTGTAAGGGTAAAGGTGTGATCTATCCACAAACTCTGACCATGCGTAATAGAACAACGCATCCATCTCTCCATTCTAAGGTTTGAAACACATGAACTGTGTAGAAATAAAAGCACGTTGCATCAGTGACCACTAATGCAAAAACAAAAGAATGGATAGCAAATGACCAAAATAGCGTGAAAATTGATAACATGTGGCTTCACTCACTCATGCATCCACTATACAGGCTTGACTCTAAGCAGGAGTCCCCACCGAGCCGCATGTATCACAACCTAGGTCGCGACTTTGAGGGCTCAAGAAGAAAAGAAATAGAAACTCATCGCTCCTTTTTCGAGTGAGCAGAAAGAAATTTCACGGAGTCGCCACCTACGCTTGCAAGAGAAATGCTGAAAACCTAATGTCGATGTTGGGGTCTTTAGAAAATCATAAGCCCGCGGAGTCCATTTATCGAAGGTGTGCATCGCAGGCATCCGGGTAGACAAGATGGGCGCTTACCCACTGTAGATGCATGGAATGTGATATGACTTCTGCACTATGGTCGCCTTTCTGAGATGGACAAGAATGGATATTTGTAAGTGGAAGAAAGAATTACATTTCTAGGTTTTCATGACTCAAGAGTCGCTCTATTATTCCTAATGAGAAGTCAAAGCATACGAAGTTCTGCCCTAGACTTTTCGAGCTAACAGGATGACACACCCAGTCGCCTAACCAGAGATGCCGACCAAGTGTCAACGAGGATGCCAACTAGGAGTCAATTAGGAGGAGACGTTGGACCTGAGTTAACTGGTCAGCTGATGAGAGTCTCTGCTGAAGGAAAATCAAACCCGATCTATGTTGGGATGGTTTTGGACGTGTCGATGTTTGTTCTGAGTGCGTACTGATTTGGAGTCAAAGAATGTCAGCTCAAGGAGTGGTGATTCTCTCAAGTTTTGCAGAAAAGTTGCTTTGGTTAAGGATTAGGATCAAAGAAAATGAAATGATATATACTCCAAACTTGGAGTTTCAAGACTTTCTACCTGGGCTTCCAAGTGCTTCATCGTTGTAGAGCAAAAGTTACGACGATCCTCACCTCTACCTTCTTCTATTATCACTTTCTCTCCTCCTTTCCAGCTTTAAAAGCCGCTTTTCAAGAGTTCTCTTTCAAAAGGCTCCTTTTATCTTTCACTACTAACCCTTAACAATCCTAACCTCTTCTCCCCAAATCTTTTCTGCTGAGATCTTCCGTCATCGCTAATGGCTGCAGTGGTCCATTAACGCCACGTGGCCCTTTACAGGCACCTTATCATTCTCCGATAAATGGACGACGTCATCAATGCGTGAGACTCGCTCCTCCTCTCGCCCATCACATGGAAAGTTGTCTTCTACAACCTCGTTTCCGACATTCTTTGGCCTCTTTTTAGGGATAGGAACAAAATCTGCATCAACATGTTTATTTTATTATATTTATCTTTTTATCAGACAAAGGCTAGACTCACATTATTAGTGTCGATTTGATCAACACTAATTAATAATTTTGAAAATAATTATATTTTTATGTTATAATTAACTCGATTATCGCTTTATGCCACATCGTTCACTAGCACCGACTAATTACCAGCATTAATTTGGTCAGTGTGAACACGAAAACTCGCCTACTTCTTCTTCTCTCTCGCTCATTTGAAAACTATCCTCTTCTTCTTCACTTTGTTTTCCTTGTTCAATCTCTCATCCCTCTCACCCTCATTCTCATCCCTTTACTCCTTCTAGTCTGTTTTCTTATACTCTCTTTTCTTCATTCACTCTAAAGACCCCAAAACTATGATGACATAGTGACATGACATGGTGGAAGCTCATCGACATCACCCAAATCTATAATCGTAGTGAGACTCTCCTCTAGGTTGGCACATGCTATTACCTCATGGCAAACTCTGGCAACCTCGAAGTGCAAAAAGGAAATGAAAGCTCTCGAACCATTATTGTGGCTAATACTTTCAAACATTTCCGACATTGGGATTCCAGAATGCATTATCTTTACATTTTATGTGTTGCAAGTGACTAAAGGTAAGGCAGGGAGCAGAAGTAAAAGGACGTGAATGGGAAGAAACTGAATGAAGAAGAAGAGCCACGTGCAATTGCCTCTTTATTATTAGCTGACAAATTCTAATTAGGTGTCACTCAAGAAAGGTTGCAAGTTGGACTCCGAATAACAATAATGTTCATATCTGAAAATTTTTAACAGTATAGGTTTTATAAATTAAAAGAGTTATATAATATTTATGAAAATAAATTAAAAGATTAGTACATTAATTTTTATTTTATTATTTAATTACATATTTATTAAAAATAAAAGATTTACCTTTACTCTTTAAAAACTGTCAAAGCTGCAAAATCATCATCATACAACTAAGAACTCCTAGAATGTTGTTTTATCAACTTTTAAAATTATCTCTTTATAAATTTTGTTTGGCACTAAAAGCCATTTTATTAACCGTGACAAAACGACGTACAATATAAGTTCATCCGTGATTCATTGCGATCATTCAGTAGAAGAGAGAATTTTGTGATTCACCAGGAAGTGCTAGTGCAAATATTGAATGTGAATTATAACCAACCTGGTTAGCATCTACCTGACGCCATAAATACATGCTAGGGTCCAATATTTCGATTTTATTTTCATACCATACCACAAATATATCCCCTTGTTTTTACTATGCATTTGTTTCTATAAATTTATGCAAATATTCGGTTATTTTCTGCATAAACATAAATAACATTTTGAAAGAAATTATTTGTTAAAACAGAGATCAAAGAAATCTTCATATACTTGGATCCTTGTTTAATGGGTTTTATATCTAATTAATACACATAATGACTGATTATCTTTTTACGCACTCTAATAATTAGTAATTAATGTTCAGTTACATATATATATATATATATATATATATATTAAAATAAGATGCAAAGAATTCTTTATTTAAAATGAGAACACATAAACTCTAATATTGTCTTATTAACTTGATAAGGATATTAATACTCTCTGAATCCTGAAGCATATAGAAGATATTAAAAGACCCTCTTTTTATATATACTTAGGTTATATTTTGTAAAATTCTGAAAAGTTAGTTTATATATAACTGAGAATTAGTTAAACAAAATTTTATATTATTTGATAAAGTTGTATGTCGAAGTAGCTACTAAACTATAAAATGATAATAATGAATTTGTTTATATAATATTTATTTGTAAAATTAATTTATTTTATTGATAAAATATATTTTGATATTTATAGTTTTAGATTTTTAATTAACTCTCAAAGTTTATAATTTATATTTATAGATAAATTATTTTAAGTACATTTAGTTTCAATCTATAATGTGTATTCTTATTATTAATCTTGTACACATATCTTAAAATATTTTCATTTCCAATTAAAATATAGTCAAAATAATCAAATACTTTAAGTAACATCATCATTTTATTAGGTTAATTAGTATAATAGTTAAAACATCTTAAAGTATAATATTAAAAATAACATAATATATATATGTAATGATTAAATATATAATATAATATAAAAGATATTTAAACACAAACATCTATCATATATTGATCATCTTGAAGTATAATATTGAATTAATAAAATAAATATTATAAATATTATAATGGTTAAAATAAACAGCATCCTATTATTTGGTTACTCCTAATATTTTGAAGTAAAGTAGTACAAATAATAAAATAAATATTATAATTATTATATTAAATAATATAATAAAACTCATATTTTATTTGTGAAAATAAAATCATATTTATTTAAAATAAAATTAAATTATTTAAAATAAAATTTTATTTTATTTAAAGGATAATAAATTTATTTTATTTAAAAGGATAAAATAAATTTAATAAATATTTTAAAGATAAAAGTGAAATAAATATAAAAAATTAGAAGTTAAAAACAAGCGTTTAAACAACTTTACATAAACAAAACACAAACGCTTGAAATTAATAAAAAACTTGTTTACCTTATATTATTAATAACAAGCGAAATATTAGTAAAAAAAGCTAAATTGATATGAATTTGGTTTATAAACATAACCTTGGTCAGAAAAGTTAAACTTCTTTTTAAATTTTTTCCAGTCAACTTATGTTAATGGAGCTTAAATCTTGAGTGGTTTGTTTGTTCTTAATTTTATCCAGTTGCTCGTTGAAATTGGTTATGTTGGGTTGGGTTTATTGTTTTGATGTGATTTTATATAATAACTCAAATAACTTCTAATGATACCTTACTTAATTGTTGCGTAATACAAATGTAAATGAGGATATTTAATGTCATTCCCAACTCCTAACTTCATACTTACATTATTAAGCACCTAAGCATAAATTTCTAGTATTACACACTGATATGGATGAGACGAACAAGGCACACTAACAGGCCAAAAATCAACTATTCAAGAGCAGTCAATGTTTTGTTACTAGGAACTTATTTCTCTATACGCAAAGATGGATTAAGTGCAAGTGGACAAGTCTAACACAAACACAAATGCCCAAATTGTCAAACAAGATAAGTTCAAAACTTCAAATTGTTGAGACACTTGCATAAACATATTTTTCCTGTGCAATCAATTGAATTAGGTTCAACTATCTTTGCAAAATCAAGATTTTTTGAACATCAGCCCAGAATTGAAATATGGACAATGGTTAGTATATATATAGATCAAATATTGGGGAAATTTTCTGGTTGAGATAATTTGACTAATTGTTGTAATTATTGCTTTAACATCTAGAGCTCTTAAAAAATATTACTTAGCATAAAGATCAATGTTTGAACAATTATTTATTTATTTTGTAATTTGATTTCATAAAATTGAATGTAAAAGTTATTATTCTTTTTCTCTTATTTTACTTTAAGAGTGATGTATAAGAACTAATTCATTTTATTATCAAATAACAAATTATGTAAGATCATATATTTTAATAAGATAATAGTTACACTAAAATCTGCTGACCCGTAAGTGATGGTATGTTGTGGACAGCCAAAAGGAAGGGTTATTTTGTGCCAAAAAACTAGAAGAGTGCTACTAATTCTGACACACTATTTTGAAATTTGTTAAAAATTATACAAAATTAAGAGAGTCATTAAATACAAAGTAGGACTTACTTATAAATTATAATTTTTCAATCAATAATTAAAAATGTATCAGTACTTTCTCTCTTTATACATACTCTAAAGTCTATAAAGCCTCAGTCTAGTCCTAATCATAATATGTATGGTCTTTATTTGAATATTTATAGAACCCAATCATGACTAATAATAAACATTTCATACTAAAATTCCTTTGAATTCAACAATGAGGATCAGAATTTTAACAGCTATGGAACCATGTGGAAACAAAAGGAAATAAGAACAACATCTATGTTCAAGTTTGATTTGTTCATCAATATGTTCATTCCATCATTGTTGATTTATTTTATCATCCACTTAAATACTTGATACTGGTCTATAATTAACTTTCAACATGAGCCATAAATACTTGTGCGAAACTAAGAGAGTGAAAGGAATAACAATGCACGACAATGAGGGAGGGAGAAGAGGAGTGAAGTGAGGATAAGGAAAGAGTATTTTGAAAATTTTGAAAAACAGAGAAAATTTTAGTAAGTAAATAGGGGTACAAAGTAGTGCCGCTTTATACCGGTGAGAATTCATTACCAAGGAACTAAAAATGTTGATAGCCCACAATTGCCTCGGACAAAGGCAAATCAATATCGAGCAGAAATCATTATGCTTTGAAAATTATAATATAATTAAATGCCCCACTTTATTCAACACCGAATGATTATATATCTGGTCTCATAATCTATTCTCATATTTTGCTTCATATTATATTTTACAAACTTAGTGTAGTTTTTAAAAAAAATGCAGATAAAGACGACTTGTTCTATTCCTTTTACACAGGTAATTTTTTACGGTTAACAAGAGCAATTTCTGATCGCTTAAATAAATAAAAAAGCTCGACTGTTTTAAAATGTCAAAATATTTAATTGCTTTAAATTTTTTTGAAAAAAAAAAAAGTCATACTTTATGACTATGAGTATGATTTTTTTTTGGGAAATGACTATCAGTATGATTTACTTATGAAGTTTAATTTTGATATATTATTTTAAGCCCGACTCTAAAAAATAATTATATAAGCACATTTTTTTAATAATATATAATTAGAATTGAAAGGCATTATTTTCACTGTCAGTATATTTCAAAGTTAACTTTTACATTATATTAGTAAATTTTTTCTCAAAATTACACCATTTAATAATTTTAAAAACAAATCTATATTAATTTAGTAAAAAAAGTCGTTAGGTTTTTACACGGTAAATTAAGAAATGAGGTTAAAATACAATCCTCTAAAATTAAGAAACACTCCAAATACTATAATGACTTAAAAGGAAGAAGAAAAATTATTTATTGATTATTTTACGGTCCATGCAGTATCTTATCACAAGCACATGTAACTGAACGAAGTATGAG